>LKTO01000053.1:0-163030 GCA_001399465.1 Hymenoscyphus scutula
GCCTATATATATAGAGTATTATTAAAACTATAATATATACTTAGCTATAGATCTCTTTTACCTTAAGGTATATAGTATATAAACTACTTTCTTCTTTATATCTATATCCTTAAATACTTAGTTTATTACTAACTTAAATCTCTTAATATTCTTAAATAAATCCTTTATTTAGTCTATTATAGTAGTAGAGACTTTTCTATCTATTATCTAGTTAGTCTAGAAATCTTCTAGATAACGTTCTATCTAGTTATAGGCTACTTCTTCTAGTTATATAGTAATCTAGATAACTTAGTCTATCTTATAGGTAAACTAACTAGTATAGAAGGAGAGGTATATAGATACCTTTATAAGAAACTCTATAAGTTTCTTAGATAATCTATTAAATAGTTTTAGAAGAGAAAGTTTAACTTCCTCTTAAGTAGTAATAGTTAGCGCTATAGTTAGTATAGGTAGAGTTACTACTAGTATATATAGGTTTAATAAAGTAGCTAATATTATATTAATTAACTTCTAAGATTCGAGTACTTAAAGTATAACGATTCTTAAACTAACTAACTAAGGTACTAAGTATTACTAGAGTTTATTCTTATAAAGAGGCTTAATTAAGAGGCTAGGTATTTACTTAGAGGTAAACTTGTTACTTAACTATAAAGCTATTAAGATAGTAATAATAATATAATATTAAGTTAAGTATAACGTTTCTATCTAATAGTAGATATACTAGTCTTATATAGAACCTTTCTACTTACGTTAATTAGTATAATAACTCTAATCATTCTAATCTTACTTAGCGTTACTTAGTTAATTATTACTAATTAATAACAGTTATATAATTTAATCTAGATGAAATCTCTAGATCGCTTAGCTAGTCTAAGCGGTTCTCTATTACTATAAGAGTATATAATAGTACTTAACCTATTAGTACGCCGCCTAGTCTTTACTTATTATATATATATATAATTCGTAATATAAGGTTATATATATATATTACTAGAGTACTCTAAGACTCGCTCTATAAGTATAACTCTTAATACTATCTACCTATTAATATAACTCTTTCTTAGCTACTTTTTCTAATAATAAAAGTATATAATACTAGATAATAACCTTTTAATATTTAGTATTTCTTATATATAACTTATAGAACTTAGGGTTAGAGTTATCAATAATAGGTGTGAACACGTAAAGAGTATAGTTTGAAAAACTAATGAGAGCAAGAGTCCTAAAACACTAGGGTATAATCTGACAGTGAGTTTTCGCCTTAAAGGCTCATCAGGGAGTGTAAATTACTTTGTTTAAATACCTAACAGTTGTCGCGCACTAGGCGTGACTAGACTACCAGAATAATTAAAGTGAGGGGTTAGGGCGACGAGCGCGACGCGACAGCCAAGGCTACACGTCGCGTCCGGGTATTTGAGACCAACATCTCTTCAATTAAACCGGTCCAGTGGTTGACCGCAGAGGCTTTCGCCCCTGCGTTACTATTAGAATATCGTACGATTTCAGCTTTTCAGCTGATAACAGGAACCGCTCAAGCTAGTTACAGCTTGAATTAACCTACTAGGTATCGTGAAGGATGTAAAAGGTTGATCGCTGCCTAGAGGCAGTAAACGAGCCGAGGCCCGACGAAACGCTAATTGCCTGTAACAACAATAAAGCGTCAAGACGACATTTACATAGAAACTAGCCTAACCTGAAGGCAAGACGTTAGAACTCCTGAGGCCTGGGCCTTAGAAAGAATTCTACTAGAGGCAGCCGAAGTATTAAACAGCGACAGAGAGTCACGACTTTCAGATTAACCATTTATTCCCGGAGGAATAGCGGTTAGGGTTAGGGTTAGGAATAGAATAGAGTAGTAAGTCTGATCCTATTCAGGTCTAGCATCTCGTGCTATCCATTTCTAACTTATAAACGTATAGAGAGATGTAGAAGATCCTTAAGAACAGAGAGGCTCTAAATGCAAGACCTGTTAGACACCTAACTCGTTCGCTACAACAGTGTGACGATTCTCAAACTAACTAACTAAGGTACTGAGTATCGCTGGGGTTTGTTCTTACAAAGAGGCACAATCAAGGTCTGGGTGTTTACTCGGAGGTAAACTCGTCACTTAACTACAAAGCTGTCAAGGTAGTGATAACAATGTAATATTAAGTTAAGCACGAAGCTCCTATCTAATGGCAGACATGCCAGTCTTATATAGAACCTTCCTGCTCGCGGATCCAAACTGGATCCCAGGACCCCTTTGGATCCCTGGGGGATCCTCAGGGATCCATCACGTGATTACAACTACGTGAAATCCTTGGATCGCTTAGCTAACCTAAGCGACCTGTCTAATGCTATAAGAGTATATGATAGTGCTCAACCTGTCAGGGCGCCGCCTGGTCTTCACTAGTCACGTGTGCACGTGATTCGTGACACTATCCCCTTCTTAGCCTAGCGTGTCCCTACGCTTAAGTACAACCTAGGAAATGCCGTCAGAAGGCAATGGCCCGTCGAGGACTCAAGTTTATTGACGAACTCGATGCCGCGGAGGAATTAGAAAAGAGTCAACAGAAAGAACAGGAAGACCGGGAGAAGCAAGAGGCGGAAACCGCCCGGCTGGCCGCCTTCCATACCCCTACTACGTCCGACCCGATTCCCGACCTGGGTCTCAACCCTGGCTTTTTCGAGGCTTTTCCTGCTGACCACGCGCTGTGGGCAGACTTGGGTTTTGGGAATGGAACTCCTTAAGTTCTGCTGAGTACTGGCTGATATTCCCTTTTGGTTCCCAAGTGTTCTCTGAATGTGGGTAGTCTAACTATTTAATTAAATACTTGATCTTGCCTCTAATGAGTCTATAGTCAAGAATCTTCTCGACCTTATATTCGGCTTTTGGGTTGACTGGCTAGATCTCTGTGAGTAGGGCTAGTAGTGCTCCCGGTGGTGCTGGTTTAAGAAGCGAGATGTGGAATACTAGGAAGATGTTTATTGTTTTTGGTAGGGCTAGTTTATAATTCAAAGGTCCTTTTGCTTACTTGATTTTAAACAGTCTAATGTATATATGGTCTAGTTTCCTGCTTAGTCTCTTTATGTCGATGTTTTTTCGCTATAAGTAGACTTTATCCCTCTCTTTTAGCGTTAGCTCCTGACTATATCGTTTATTATAGTAGTACGCATTACGCTCTACTATAAACTACAGGTCCTCTATAAGTTCCTTATATAAGCTTTTAATCTTTGAGGCTAATACTCAAGCTAACTAGTTGTTACTCGTTGTTTTTATTAGTCTATTATATACTAGTAATTCATACCTAAAGTTAGCGTAGAATGGTGATATAAGTGTTATTTCTATAGTTGAGCTATTATACGTAAATTAAGCTAAAGGTAATAGTTCTACCTAGTTGTTCTACTAGTAGTTTATATAGTAATAGAGGTATGTTTCAACTACTTGATTTATGTGTTCGTTCCCTCTATTAGTCTAGAGGTAGAAAGCTGTCGAAAGCTTTCTTTTTACACCTAATCGCTCTATAAGAGCGGTCTAGAACTTCGAGGTAAAGAGCTTATCTCTGTCCAAGAGTATCTCTATTAATATTCTATGTCTTAAGATTACGTCTCTTAAGTACGTAAATGCTAGGTGTTCTACTATACTAGACTCTATATATAGTATTAGTATTATATATTTAGTAAGTCTTTCTATAATAACTAGGATTAAGTTATATTTAACTTCTGTTATTAGGTCTCTAGATTTCGGTAGTTTAATAATGAAATCCTAGGAGACTGATTTCTAAGGTGTCTATAGAATAGAAGTAGTACTTATCTGTCTATATAGTAGCTAGCGTAAAGCTTTATTCTAAGTATAGGTATTATACTCCTTTATTACGTCCTTAATAATCGCTAGTAGATAGTCTATAAAGTAGTATTATTTAATTTACTAAGTAGACCTTCTTATTCCTTAATAACTATAAGTAGGTACTAAATAGTACTTACTAATAAACTACTTTATATATTCTTTTAGAATCTATAATTTCCTGTTATAGTACTAGTTCTTTCCTTTATATATATTCTAGATTATATCTAGCTATAGATCTACTATCTATATAGCTATAATTTAATAAATTATTAGAGCTAAGTCTCTATTAGGCAGCTCTTTTAATATTACTAGTCTTATATATTCCCTAGCTTCTTTATAGTCTAGTTTATAACTAAGAGCATCTACTCTTAGGTTTATTATTCCTATAATATATCGGATGACGATGTTATAGTATAATAGAGTTTCTAACTATCTAGTAAGACACTCGCTTATAAGTTTCTTAGTAGTAGTAAAGGTTTAAAGATTAGTATAATTAGTAAGAACTATTACCTAATACTTCGTTCCTTAGAGGTAGATTTTCTAATACTCTAAAGTAAAGACTATAGTAAGTAGTTCCTTCTTAAATATAGTATAGTTCTACTATACTAGATCTAGTATTCTAGAGTAGTAGGCTATAGGTATTAATTTTCTGTTTTTATCTAGTTATAGGTATATAGTACCTATTACTATATCTAATAAGTCTGTTTCTATAGTACTTAGTTTCTCTAGATTATAGCTATATAGGATTAGTTCCTTAGTAAAGTGTTTCTTTATTATCTAAAAGGCTGTCTCTATAATCTTATCCTATATAAAAGGTACTTCTTTATATATAAGGTTTATTATTAGTTTTAATATTCTAGCGTAGTCTACTATAAACTAATAGTAGAAGTTAGCGAATCTCTAGAAGTGTTAAATATCTTTAATGTTTTTTAGTAATTTCTAGTTAATAACGTCTCTTATCTTATCTAGGTTAATTTCTATTTTCTCTAGAGATATTATCTAGCCTAGAAACTTAGTATAAGTTACTTTAAACTTGTATTTTAATAACTTAAGATAAGAGTTTACTATAGTAAGTCTTTTTATAACCTTATATATATAACTCTTATATTCCTCTACTTTATCTAAGTAGATTAGAATATTATCTAGGTAATAAATAACTATTACCTCTAGAAGACCTTCTAGAATATTATTGTTCTACCTCTAGTAGGTTACTAGCGCGGTAGCTAATCCGAATAGTATTACTATGTACTTGTAGAGTCCTAAGAGTAATCTAAAAGTAGTTTTCTACTTATTGCCTACCTTAATCCTAATTAAGGTATAAGCGTTCTATTAGTTAAGTTTTGTAAATATCTTAGTAGAGCTAATTCTGTCTAGTAGATATTATCCTTCTAGTAGTAGGTAAGCGTCCTTAATTGTTACGTTGTTTATATCTTAGTAGTTAATATAGACTTAACTTATTAGGTTGTTCTTCTTACTAATAACTAACATGTTTAATAGAACAGGTAACTTAGATCTCTAAATATAACCTTTCTTTAAACCTTTAATAATATAGCTCTTAAAGTGTTATAGCTTAATCTAACTATAAGGCTATATTTTCTATTTCTTAAGGTTATAACTCTCTTTTAATTTAATCTTATAATCCTATAGACAATGTTCTAGTAGAGCTTATAAGTTCTCTAGGTTCTTAAATAATTCTACAAATTCTCTATACTATATAGATATAACGTTATTAGCTTTCTTACTAACCTGTAAAGAACCCTTAGTAAGGTGTTCTAGCGCCTTAGAAGAGGTAGCGCTAACCTTATTCTAGCTATATAGTTAAGGCTATAATCCTTTATAGTTATATTAGCTAAAAGTTATTATTTAGGCTTTCTAGTTAATATCTAGATTATATTCTCTAATCTATAGTATACTAAGTATTATATCTTAGCTTCTAATTACTATAATATTAAATTATATATCTAAGTAGTATCCTTTAATAGTAATTTATATTAGAATAGTTTACTAATTAATAACTCTGTTTTAATATACTATGTCTATTCTATTAACTATACCTAGATAGTATAGTTCTATCTTCTTAATAGAGACGTTTAGTCTCTTAAGAGCTAATAGAGAAAGGAAGTTACCTATTACTCCTAAGTTAATTATAACCTAGAGTTCCTATCCTCTAATTCTTATAGTTATTATTAACTAGTAGTCTCCTAACGTAGCGTAGATTTCCTGTCTAGTAATATAGACTATAAAACTACGCTCTCTCTTACTAATTTCTACTACTTAGAGGTCGTTCCTCTAAGGGTAGAGTTTTACTTACTAGGAGTTACTTTCTAACACTCTATAGACTATTTACTATTCTATAGCTTAGCTATAGTTAGGTTTGTTACTAGTAAACTATTTCTCTAATTCCTAGTCTAATGTAGGTTTTAGGTAGTAACGCTACTATATAATCACATCTCCTAATATAACTTCTAGGGCCTAGTGTTCTCCTACTTATAGTTAGATAGAAGGTTAATCCCTTTTTCTCTATAACTCAAGAGTAGACTTAAAGATGTCCTTAATTACCTATACATTTAGTTTTCCTTCTATAGTGTCTAGGTTACTTTTAAGATTCCTAAAGATAATACTTATTAGAAGGTTATCCTAAACTTAAAATCGTCCTAGCACTTCTAGATACTATCCTCTAGTTATATAAGGAGCCTAAAAGTCTAATTTATTTCTGTTAAGGTCTACCTATTAGTTACCCTGTTTAAAACATCCTATGAATACCTATGTTTCTTCTACTTAAGGGTTGTTTTCCTAATTATTCTCTTAACTAGATATGTCTAATAATTCTAACGATAAGTCTAATAATAAGTCTACTGTCTCTACTTCGTGTTATAGAGGTAGATTATACTCTGATTTAGACTGTCCCTTATAGTATTATTTAAGGATAGAGTTTTCCTTATTCTCTACTTACGTTCTATACCTACAAGCTTCTAGCTCTTTGTTAGATAGGTTAAATCTCTTAAGTAATACTATTTCCTTCCTAGTTATAGTAAATGCTTAATACTTTCCCGTAGAATTAGCCTTCTTACGACAGTTACTTGCTCTATAGCTAGTCAGGCTATATGAAAAGTAGAGGTTCTACTCGCGTTGTTAGTTTTGTTCCTTCTAGGAGAGCTCTAGCCTTCTACTATGTTATTACTTTAGCTAGAAAGGTTTTTATATAGTAGCGTCGAGTTATATAGGATCCCTGTAATCCCTTCGTTAGCTACCCTTTAAGGCTTAATGTCTATAGCTGCTCTTCTTTTCTAGAGTTCGTTTATAATTACAATTATTAATTTTAATAGCTTTATTAGTTAATAGATTTAACATGTTAGGGAAATTGTCTCTAGCTAGCTTATCCTTTACGCTGTCCTTAAGTCCTTAGTAGAACTACTCTCTTAGAGCTTTATCGTTCTAACCTATATATATAGAGTATTATTAAAACTACGACGTATACTTAGCTATAGACTCTTTTTACCTTAAGGTATATAGTATACGAACTACTTTCTTCTTTATATCTATATTCTTAAATACTTAGTTTATTTCTAACTTAAATCTCTTAACATTTCTAAACAAATCTTTTATCTAGTCTATTATAGTAGTAGAGACTTTTCTATTAGTTGTTCTATTAGCCTAGAAATCTTCTAGATAAGGTTCTATCTAGTTATATACTACCTCTTCTAGTTATATAGTAATCTAGATAACTTAGTCTATCTTATAGGTAAACTAACTAGTATAGAAGGAGAGGTATATAGATGCCTTTATAAGGAACTCTATAAGTTTCTTAGGTGATCTATTAAATAGTTTTAGGAGAGGGATTTTAACTTCCTCTTAAGTAGTAATAGTTAGCGCTACAGTTAGTATAGATAGAGTTACTACTAGTATATATAGGTTCGATAAAGTAGCTAACATTATATTAATTAACTTCTAAGCTTAGGTGCTTAAAGTATAACGATTCTTAAACTAACTAACTAAGGTAACTAAGTATCGCTAGAGTTTATTCTTATAAAGAGGTATAATTAAGGTCTAGGTGTTTACTTAGAGGTAAACTCGTTACTTAACTATAAAGCTATTAAGGTAGTAATAATAATGTAATATTAAGTTAAGTACGAAGCTCCTATCTAATAGTAGACGTACTAGTCTTATATAGAACCTTCCTACTCGCGGATCTAAACTAGATCCTAGAACCTCTTTAGATCTCTAGAGGATCCTTAGAGATCTATTATATGATTACAACTACGTGAAATCCTTGGATCGCTTAGCTAACCTAAGCGACCTGTCTAATACTATAAGAGTATATAATAGTGCTTAACCTGTTAGAGCGCCGCCTAGTCTTTACTAGTCACGTGTATACGTGATTCGTGACACTTAGCTAGCCTAACCGATTCTTAAATACTATAAGAGTATATAATAGTACTCGATCTATTAGAACGCTATCTAGTCTTTACTTATTATATATATATATAATTTATAATACTATACTCTTCTTAGACTAGCGTGTTTCTACACTTAAGTATAACCTAAGAAATATCGTTAGAGAGTTATCGACTATCTCTTTCTTCTATTATAACTATCTCTCGTTCTATAAGACGTACTAATTATAAAGCTTTAGACTATATAATTAATCTAACTAGAAAGAAGATAGCTCTATACTTTTAATATAGAAATACTAATAAAGCTAAAGGCTATATTTACTCTAGAGATCTAAAACTATTCTAATATAGTTAGTATTCTTCTATAAATAAGTCTTATAATATTTAGATTATTAACTATATACTAGCCGCTAGTAAATAGAATAGTATTAATTTCTAAATTAAATAACTATATAATAAAGAAGAGAAGAGTTATATAATTATCGTTATTTAAAGAAATAAAAATATATACTCTATAAGTATAGATAGAGAATAATAGTAGCTAGTCTTAACTCTCTAGATAAGTTAGATACTACTAAAAAGAAAGAACGTAAGAAAGTAGAACTAGAGAAGAAGAGAGTTAAGACTAAGGTTACTATTCTAGCTATAAGTACTTTTCTAGATAATTATATACTCTCTTATACTAATACTTTCTCTACTAATACTTCTCTAGAATTTAGTCTTAATTCTACTTTCTTTAAGACTTATTCTACTAACTATATACTATAGATAGACTTAGGTTTTAAGAATAGAACTTCTTAAGTTTCGCTAAGTACTAGCTAATATTCTCTTTTAGCTTCTAAGTATTCTCTAAATATAGATAATCTAACTATTTAATTAGATACTTAATCTTACCTCTAATAAGTTTATAGTTAAGAATTCTCTTAACCTTATACTTAGTATTTAAGTTAACTAGCTAGATCTCTATAAGTAGAGCTAGTAGTACTTCTATTAGTACTAGTTTAAGTAGAGATATATAGAATACTAGAAAGATATTTATTATTTTTAGTAGAGCTAGTTTATAATTTAAAGGTTCTTTTACTTACTTGATTTTAAATAGTCTAATATATATATAGTCTAGTTTTCTACTTAGTCTTTTTATATTAATATTTTCTCGCTATAAATAGACTTTATCTCTCTCTTTTAGCGTTAGCTTCTAACTATATCGTTTATTATAGTAGTATATATTACGCTCTACTATAAACTATAAATCCTCTATAAGTTCCTTATATAGGCCTTTAATCTTTAACGCTAATACTTAAGCTAATTAATTATCGCTTTTTATTTTTATTAGTCTATTATATACTAGTAATTTATATCTAAAGTTATTATATATAAACTAAGCTAAAGGTAATAGTTCTATCTAGTTGTTCTACTAGTAGTTTATATAATAATAGAGATATATTTTAACTACTTAATTTATATATTTATTCTCTCTATTAGTCTAGAGGTAGAAAGCTATCGAAAGCTTTCTTTTCATCTCTAATCGCTCTATAAGAGTAGTCTAGAACCTCGAGGTAAAGAGTTTATCTCTATCTAAGAGTATTTTCTTTAATATTCTATATCTTAAGATTATATCTCTTAAGTATATAAATACTAGATATTCTACTATACTTAACTCTATATATAGTATTAGTATTATATATTTAGTAAGTCTTTCTATAATAACTAGAATTAAGTTATATTTAACTTCTATTATTAAGTCTTTAGATTTTAGTAGCTTAACGATAAAATCCTAAGAGACTAATTTCTAAGGTATCTATAGAATAGAAGTAGTACTTATCTATCTATATAGTAGCTAGCGTAAAGCCTTATTCTAGATATAGGTATTATACTTCTTTATTACTTTCTTAATAATCGCTAGTAGATAATCTATAAAGTAGTATTATTTTATCTACTAAGTAGTTCTTTATATTTCTTAATATCTATAAGTAGATACTAAATAGTACTTACTAATAAACTACCTTATATATTCTTTTAGAACCTATATATTAGAACTTATAGTAAATGCTAATGAATTAAACTATAGAGGTGTCTATATATAAGAAGAATCGATTGTCCTTTCTAATGTCGAGTCCTTACTAGCTTATATATCTAGTCTACACATTCTAGAGGATTCTACTATATATCCTCTCGAAGGTTCTATTAAGTTAATACGTTAACAAGCGAGGTCACGTGAATGCGTCGCTAGAGCACTCTAAGACTTACTCTATAGATGTAACCCTTAACACTATAATTTCCTATTATAGTATTAGTTCTATTCTTTATATATAGCTTAGATCACGTCTAGCTATAGCTCTACTATCTATATAGCTATAATTTAATAAACTATTAGAGCTAAGTTCTTATTAGATAGCTCTTTTAATATTACTAGCTTTATATATTCTCTAGCTTCTTTATAGCCTAGTTTATAACTAAGAGCGTCTACTCTTAAGTTTATTATTTCTATAATATATTAGATAATAATATTATAATATAATAGAGTTTCTAACTATCTAGTAAGGCGCTTACTTATAAGTTTCTTAGTAGTAGTAAAGGTTTAAAGATTAGTATAATTAGTAAGAACTATTATCTAATACTTCGTTCTCTAGAGATAGATTTTCTAATACTCTAAAGTAAAGACTATAGTAAGTAGTTCCTTCTTAAATATAGTATAGCTCTACTATACTAGGTCTAATATTCTTAAGTAGTAGGCTATAGATATTAGTTTTCTGTTTTCGTCTAGTTATAGATATATAGCGCCTATTACTATATCTAATAAGTCTATTTCTATAGTACTCGGTTTCTTAGAATTGTAGCTATATAGAATTAGTTCCTTAGTAAAGCGTTTCTTTATTATCTAAAAGGCTATCTCTATAATCTCGTTCTATATAAAAGGTACTCTCTTATATATAAGGTTCGTTATTAGTTTAGATATCTTAGTATAGTCTACTATAAATTAATAGTAGAAGTTAGCGAATCTCTAGAAATATTAAATGTCTTTAATGTTTTTTAGTAATTCCTAGTTATTAATAGCTCTAATTTTATCTAGATCTATTTCTATTCTTTCTAGAGAGATTAACCGGCCTAGAAACTTTATATAAGTTACGCTAAACTTATATTTTAATAATTTAAGTCGAGAGTTTACTATAGTAAGTCTTTTTATAACTTTATATATATAACTCTTATATTTCTTTATCTTATCTAAGTAGATTAGAATATTATCTAGGTAGTAGAACTATTACCTCTAGAAGACCTTCTAGAATATTATTATTATATCTCTAGTAGGTTACTAGTATAATAGCTAATCTAAATAGTATTACTATATACTTATAGAGTCTCGAGAGTAATCTAAAAGTAGTTTTCTACTTATCGCCTACCTTAATTCTAATTAAGATATATATATTCCGTTAATCGAGTTTTATAAATATCTTAGTAGAGCTAATTCTATCTAGTAGATATTATTCTTCTAGTAGTAGATAAGTGTTCTTAATTATTACGTTATTTACTTCTTAGTAGTTAATATAGACTTAATCTATTAGGTTATTCTTCTTACTAACGACTAGTATATTTAATAGAATAGATGATTTAGATCTCTAAATATAACCTTTCTTTAAACCTTCGACGATATAGCTTTTAAAGTATTATAGCTTATTCTAGCTATATAGCTATATTTTCTATTTCTTAAGGTTATAACTCTCTTTTAATTTAATCTTATAATTCTATAGACGATATTCTAGTAGAGCTTATAAGTTCTCTAGGTTCTTAAATAATTCTATAAATTCTCTATACTATATAGATATTTCGTTATTAGCTTTCTTACTAATCTAGAAAGAACTCTTAGTAAGGTGTTCTAGCGCCTTAGAAGAGGTAGCGCTAACCTCGTTTTAGCTATATAGTTATAGCTACGATCCTTTATAGCTATATCGGCTAAAAGTTATTATTTAGACTTTCTAGTTAATATTAGAATTATATTCTCTAATCTATAGTATACTAAGTATTATATTATAGCTTCTAATCTTAATAATATTAAATTATATATCTAAGTAGTATTCTTCGATAGTAAGTTTTATTAGAATTATTTACTAATTAATAACTCTATTTTAGTATACTATATCTATTCTATCGACTATATCTAGATAGTATAGTTCTATCTTCTTAATAGAGACGTTTAGCTTCTTAAGTACTAATAGAGAAAGAAAGTTACCTATCGCTTCTAAGTTAATTATAACCTAGAGTTCCTATCTCTATATCTTTATAGTTACTATTAACTATCTGTCTTCTAATATAGTATAAATTTCGTTTTTAATAAAGTATACTATAAAACTTCGCTCTCTCTAGCTAATTTCCGCCGCTTAAGGGTTACTTCTCTAAGAGTAGAGTATTACTTATTATAAATTACCTTTAAATACTCTATAAACTATTTACTATTCTATAATTCTATTATAGTTAGGTTTATCGCTAGTAAACTATTTCTCTAATTTCTAGGCTAATATAGGTTTTAGGTAATAACGTTACTATATAATTATATCTTCTAATATAACTTCTAGAGTCTAGTGTTCTTCTACTTATCGTTAGGTAAAAGGTTAATCTCTTTCTCTCTATAACTTAAGAGTAGACTTAAAGATGTTCTCGATAGCCTATATATTTAGTTTTCCTTCTATAGTATCTAGGTTACTTTTAAGATTTCTAAAGATAATACTTATTAGAAGGTTATTCTAAACTCGAAATCGTTCTAACGCTTCTAGAGCCTATTCTCTAGTTATATAAGAGGCCTAAAAGTTTAACTTGTTTCTATTAAGGTCTATCTATTAGTTACTACGTTTAAAACATTCTATAAATATCTATATTTCTTCTACTTAAGAGTTGTTATTCTAGTTATTTTCTTAACTAGATACGTCTAATAATTCTAATAATAAGTCTAATAATAACTCTACTATCTCTACTTTATATTATAGAGGTAGATTATATTCTAGTTTAGAACGTTTCTTATAGTATTATTTAAGAATAGAGTTCTCCTTATCCTCTACTTATATTCTATATCTATAAGCTTTTTACTCTTTGTTAAATAGTTTAAATCTCTTAAGTAATACTATTTCCTTTCTAGTTATAGTATTCACTTAATATCTTTCTAAAGAATTAGTCTTCTTATAATAGTTACTTACTCTATAGCTAGACAGGCTATATAAAAAGTAGAGGTTCTACTCGCGTTGTCGGTTTCGTTTTTTCTAGAAGAGCTTCTATCTTCTAGAAGTCTTCTTCTAGATAGCGTTTACTTATTAGTCGTTCTAGTAGTCTAGTCGATTCTATTTATTATACTTTTTAAATTCTAGATAGAGATTAGTTTTCTTAAATTCCTGTAGACGGTTATCTAAGTAGATTACTCCTTCGATTATAGTAGTAATATCTTTATAATTAAGGTTTTACCTTACTATTTCTTTCTATAGTTTAATATTAAGTTCTCTATAGAAGAGTTCTATAAGAGTAAGAGAATCCTACTCTATTCTATTTCTATAACGTTAGAATTCATTTATATAATTAATTATAGATCTAGTTTAGTATAGGTTAAGTAACTTTTATATTACTATTTTAATAGTATTAATATTACTAAACATTCGATATATAGCGATTTTAAATCTATTCTAAGATCTAAATATTAATTATATATTAGCTATACTTTCTACTAAGGCTTTATATATAAAAAAGTTCTCTAGGTATAGTTATATCTATTTAAGAGTAGTCTCTCGAAGGTAGAAGATAGTAAAGATAGACGACGCTATACTATCGCTATTAAACTTATCTTTATTAAAGTTAAAGTAGATTTCCATTTATATTAGAAATAACTCTAACTCTTATCGTTTACTATAGTAGATGTTAGGTAGCTTAACTTATATAGTTTCTAGAGCTTCGACTCTATATAGCTCTAGTATATCTAGTATACTCTTATTATTATCGTCGTCTAGAGTAGTTGTTTTCTAGAATATAGTAGGCGTGCTCTAGATTAGTATATTAATAATACTAGTACTAGAGCTAGTAATAGAAGCGGCCTTTAGAGGTATTACGATTTAAACTTCTAAGCTTAGATACTTAAAGTATAACGATTCTTAAACTAACTAACTAAGGTAACTAAGTATCGCTAAGGTTTATTCTTATAAAGAGGTTTAATTATAGACTAGGTGTTTACTTAAAGGTAAACTCGTTACTTAACTATAAAGCTGTTAAGATAGTAATAATAATATAATATTAAGTTAAGTATAAAGCTTCTATCTAATAGTAGACGTACTAGTCTTATATAGAACCTTTATTCTCTATTAGAGTCTCTCGCTTAAGAGAACTACCTCTATTAGAGTCTCTTACTTAAAGAGAGTTCTAAATATTAAGAACTCTAATAGCCTCTAAGAACTCTATTACGTGAGGACTCTATTATGTAATCTATACTAATATAATAAGATCTAATACTAATAGCTTAATATCTTACTAGTACTATACTAAGAGTTTATATATAAATAGTATTCTAACCTATTAGAACGCTATCTAGTCTTTACTTATTATATATTAGTATATAGTTTATAATACTATTAGCACGCTATCTAGTCTTTACTTATTATATATATATATAATTCGTAATAATAAAGCTATCTTCTTTCTAGTTAGATTAATTATATAGTCTAAAGCTTTATAATTAGTATATCTTATAGAATAAGAGATAGTTATAGTAGAAGAGAGAGAGAGTTAATAACTCTCTAATAATATTTCTTAGGTTATACTTAAGTATAGAGATATACTAGACTAAGAACAGAATAGTATTATAAATTATATATATATATAACTAGTAAAGACTAGATAGCGTTCTAATAGATTAAGTACTATTATATATTCTTATAGTATTTAAGGATCGATTAGGCTAGCTAAGCGATCTAAGGATTTTATTAGTTATAAATTATATAATATAGATAAGGATTACTAGATAGCGCGACTAGTCTACTAGTCTAGTAGTAATAGAGCGACTAGACTAGTAGACTAGTATTATATAAACGAAGGTTCTATATAAGACTAGTATATCTACTATTAGATAGAAGCTTTTTACTTAACTTAATATTATATTATTATTACTATCTTAATAGCTTTATAGTTAAGTAATAAGTTTATCTTTAAGTAAATATCTAGCTCGCGATTAAATCTCTTTATAAGTAATAAACTCTAGCGATACTTAGTTACCTTAGTTAGTAAGTTTAAGAATCGTTATAATATACTTCTTAAAACTATCTATAGTATTAGTAGTATTAGTCTACTTATAAGCTATTATCGAGTTATATTCGCGCCTCTATTAGTCTACTAAGACTATATACTTACTAAGCCTCTAGTTAACTAAACTCTCTTAATCTAAGTTCTTTATAAATATCTTCTCTTCTAGATTCTTATCTCTAAGAACCTAATATTAAGCGTCTACTTAATTCTATAAATACTTCTTTTATCTAGAATAAATAATAGAACTATACTCTCTTACTTCTATAAATATAAAGAATAGAACTACGTCTTCTCGTCTTATAAATATAAATAATAAGACTTTATCTTCTTACTATCGTAGTCTAAGTAGCGACTAATTAGTAAATTATTTTCTATAATATAGTTTACTATTAAGCGATATATATTATTAAGCGACATACTTTTCTCTATCTCGCTATCTAAAGAGTAAAATTAAATAATTATAATATATTATATTAATTAATCTAAATTTAAATCTAATAAACTAGAAGTATCTATAGCCTCTTAACAAGTTCGTATATTATAACTAGACTTCTTATAGATACTATATCGTCGCCTAGATAGCTAACTCTTCTTTTATCTACCTCTCTTAGAGCGCTTATCGCGTCGAGCCTATTCCTTTACTTTCTTCTAAGCTAATACGTTCTATATATCCTCTATAGTAAGTGCTCCCTCTTAACGAACTCGAGTCTTTTTAGCTCTCTAGCGTTTACTTAGTACTTTATTTACCTTATAAAGAGTATAGACTTTAGCTAATAATAAAGTTATCTTATAAGCTAACAGCTCTATACTCTTAGCTAGTATAGCTACTATCTAGAAAATAGAGATTAGTAAGCTTCCTTAATAATATATAACTCGATTCTTAACTAGTATTATCTATAAAAGAGTATTAGTTAGGTTATAAGAAGTCTATAAGACCTAAAGGTTAATATTAGTAGAGAGAGTCTATAATACTATATTTCGTCTATATATTCTTAACTAGTTAATACTATATACTAATAAGCTCTAGATCTTTATATAAGGCTCTTTAGAAGTCGTAAACGCGATTAAAATATATCTTTAACTCTAGTTATTATTAAATAAATTAATATACCTAGTTCTTACTAATATATAGTACCTCTTAAGATTTAAGTAGAAGATTCGCTATATCTTTAATACTAGTTAGATAGAGTATAAATCCTCTTTAATCTAGATTAAGTATATATTAAATAATTATATCCTTCTCTAAGTTATTTAATTTATAATAATTAGCTTTAATTTTAGAGCGATAGATTTAGCTAGCTATTCTATATTAAAGTATTACTTTAGAGACCTTATAGATCTTTACTATAGAGTGTTTACTTAGCTTTTTAGACGTTCGAATAGCCTTAATAGCTAGAATGATTCGCGCTTCTTAGGTTTAAATTTCTATAATAAATAGTTAAAAAAACACGTCTTAAAGTTTATAAGTAGTAGAGTAGAGAAAAGTACGTCGCTCGATAATATACGTCGCTTAGTAGTAAACTATATTATAGTAAATATAATAAGAAGTAAGAGTATATAGTAGTAGATAAATAGAATACTTAATATATAGTTTATAATCTCTAAGTTTTATTACTACTTTTTATTACTTTTTATCTCTCTTACTAATAAGCTTAAATAATTATAAAATATAATTATTTAAGTACTTTAAGTACTACTTTATAAGTCGTATACTAATTATCTAATTAGAATTAGCGTCTCTCTATTTTTAGCTCTTTTAAATTAATAAAAGTCTCTCTTTTATACTCTTTTTTCTAGATATATATCTACTATTATTATTTATATTAAACATTTATACTACTTTCGATATTTTATAATAATAGATTTAAAGTTATATAGTACTTATATTTAGTATAGTAATAGGTATCTTATATTAATAGAAAGTAAGTATTAATTAATCATATATATTTAATATATATATACTACTTTACCTTCTACTTCTTAGAATTAAGTTTTACGATTTACGATTTACGATTTAGTCATTTCCGACTTTTAGTGCATTCAAGATGCCGTACATACTAAAGGGGCTGTATTTATACAATGTATAGAGAGAGTTTACAAGCTTTGTACATCGAATGCTAGATCAAAGCGCAAAGTAACCAGATGAATTCTTATTTTCAACATCAAGGGCTATCAAAATCGCTAAACATTAAGAGAATCCCGAGGTGTTTAAAACAAAGTTGATAGAGCAACTGCCTAACTAACCTAGACGTGGGGGAACATGATAATGTCACTCACTTCAATGCTACAGGCACAGTCTTGAGAACACCTTTTTGATTCATTTTAAAGATCCGACTACTTCTAAAGTAGTAGCCAACAGGATGCAAATCAAGTCGCAATCCCGGCAAAACTCATTCCCTACATAGCCGATCAAAACTCTTTTTGCCAATTTTGATATCTACTACCGAGAAACCCCAATACGTCAAGAGATCCATTCATACAGCCCGACCTCTGAAAAAACACCATTTTTCATTCTATGCTCCCACCACCTCTCTCCCAGAGACATATAGAGCGAAGCGTGAGACAAGAGACGCATGTTTTAGATAGTTGCCCTCATTTCATCCAATGGATGAGGATGGGGTACTTTCTCTCGAGGTCAGTAAGAAGAGGTTCAACACGCCGGCACTCTTCATCGACGTCGAAAATATCCGAACCGTGCTCATAATGTGTAACGTCGAAACCAAACTCTCTGGTAAATTGATATTTGAACTCCTCTAGGACAACTGTAGAGCCGGCTTGGTGCGGAAGCATTTCGAACAAACCGCGGTCCGTAATAAAGTGACGGATAAAGAGGAAGAGAAACTTGACGATCTCGTGCCGGTAAGTGAGGAAACATGCGTTAAGAGAACGATTGAAGATTTTCTTGGCTGGGCCACCCTCTTGGAAGAAGACGGTCTGGATATACGTTAGTGCTCTGCTGACCTTGAATACAGTAAATGAAAGTTGTATAACTTACGAAAATGACATCAGCTCCAGCATTACAACGTGGACCAACAGATGTAAGTTCAGATCTGAAAACATGGTAGTCCCCAGTTCGCTTTTGCCGCTCCAATATGTCAATGCCCTGCAAGCTTGACTCTGCCGAATTTCGCCTAGCCCACGCTGCTAAAGTTGTAGGGAACGGCCCAGAATGGCAGTACATCATATAAGCCTTCTGTCGAAATTGTTCAGGGGACTGTGGGAGACCACTGATTGACATGATGGGTTCCTTTTCGTAAATAAATTGGAGTGGGAGGTCATGAAATGCGAGTCTTTGCGAGGCAGGAAAGTTCATACACCGAGTCGAATGATCATATGAATCAGCCAAAAGACAGGCGGTTGAGCAATATCGTATATTGCAGGTTGGTCCACATCCTGGGCAGAAGACCAAAGTTCTACCATCTGTAGTGGTAGGGTCGAGGCAATAAGAGCAGCGAGAGGCACTGTCTGGGGCGGCTGGTTGAGGTTCATCTGCGCCCTCACCAGTATCCGCAACGTCCATATTCAAAGAAGTGGGTACCAGAGGGCTGTAAGGTGCGCTTTGCGGTGGACTTCCAGATTGAGCTTCACCTGGATGGCGAATTGGGGCATCAGGACTGGTGAAGTGACCGAAAGTCATTGGCTGGGAATTTTCATTGAGACCCGGACGATTGTAATTTGTGAACGGAGGTAGCTGAAAAGGATGGAATTGAGGACCGACGCTGTAAGACTGGTAAGGAAGTGGCTCAGGTGGGATGGCACCGACGTATGGAGGAATAATACCAACAGACATGTCGCCTAAGGGTTGGTAAAAAGGCGTTGGTGGTGGGTGAGCAATATCAACGTTGAGATAAGGCGACTCCCAGTCTGGTTGGCGTTGAAAAGCGTAATCAGGTGGAACGCTGTTGTTAAAAGTGGGAAGGTTGTTGAGTGGTGGTTGGTTTGTAACAATACTCAGTTCCCTCGCCATGGGCACAGCGCGCTGATTTTCTGTTACCTCAACATGAGCTTCATGCTGACGATCAACGTGCTTTCTTCCGTTAACAGGGTCCTCCTCTTTCTCCTCATTGGGGGTAGTCAAAGCCTCAGACCCAGCTTGCGAAGATACCTGGTCAATCTTTTGTATTTCGGGAGTCATTTGTGTAGAATCACCGGAAATTTGCGGGACAAGTTCATTCGCAGGATGCTGGTCAGAGTGTATGTCATCAATCAAATCAACAGAGCCCTCTGGTATTTCATTATGATGATCGACTGACAAAGAGAACTCGGGATGCTCGACAGCGTCAGCGCCAACGGAATCATCATCAATTGTTTCATCGCCTTGAGTAGAAGAGTACACGCCACGGGGATCATCGATCGTCTTTTCAGATTCCGCTAAGACTGAAGGCTCGGGAGTTTCGCTAGTCTCAATTTCCGATATGATTGTTGAGGTATCAGCAACAATATCTCGTTCAACACAAAAGTCTCCTGGTTCCTCAACTGGTTGCTTTACGTCCAAGCTCTGCTCCGAGCTGACGGAAAGACTTGATTCGACACGAGACTGGGGAGTCAAAGGATTGGAAGGGTTTGTGATATCTTCCGGCAGCTCTTCATCAAAGCTCTGCGCGACTTCATGTGCTGCGATTGGATTGTTCGCCCGTGCATCATTATTTGAGACTGGAAGCTTTGAGGGCATGGCCGGATATTCGCTAGGATCAAAGATTCGTTCGGATGATTTCAGGACTTGCTTAGCAACGACTGGCCCAGGATTTATCTGTTGGTTCTTGTTGGGTGTTCGTGGATTCTTCGAACCTGGGATCGACTGCATAGCTGCCGTCGAAGAAGTAGCGACTTTGTTCTAAATTAACGTTAGCAGATGAGATAAGTGCTCAGTGCATAGCTTACTTGAAGTGAACCAGCTCCTCCCGGATTCCACGTCTCTCCACCAACCATTGCTCTTTGGTGGAACTTTGCTGCAGGTCCTCGAGGAATATGTTGTGATGGAGAAACTTGAAAGGGGGGTTGCGATAAGGAATTTCCTGGGTTGACTTGCAACGAGGGCGTACGAGGAGAATATTTTTGCGAAATACCAGGGCGATTGTGAACTTGAGCCGAAGTCCCTCGATGTTTATTGTGCACTCTTGACTTTACAGTCTCCCATCCCGTCTCTCCATTTTCAGCTTTTGAGTTTGCGGTACCACCCTCCCCGTTAAGAGAAAATGATTTGCCGGAAGAACCCTGGACAATCTGCTGTAGGGAAGATTTGTATTTTTTGGTAACTTCCAAAACTCCAGTCTCAAATTCTTTAGATTCTAACCCAACCTCCGCAAGAAGTGCATCCGCGAGTGGCTTGTCATCTCGATCTGATTGGATATCTGCTGAAGGTTTAGTTGCTTCCACTGCCTGCTTAAGAGCATTCTTGTTCTTCTTGGCACTTTTCTTCTTTTTTGGCTTGGGCGGCTCGGTAGGTGGCTGTGGAACACTACCCGCCAATTGCTTGAACAATTCGTCATCGCTTAGAGGGTCCGTGATACTTGTAGTTGCATCAAGGGATAATTTTCCTAATGAATATCTTAGCTCTATGTCATGGTGAAGAATGGCGATGACGGTGTAGCCGGAAGCCGTTGGATTACCTGGTACAATCTCATAATTATCTGCTTTGGCAATGAGGTTTGAGTACTTCTTGTGCTTATCATCTCGGTAAATCTTGATTGAGCCTTCATATCCTAATAGTGACGAAATCGAAGCCGCGCCATTTTGCAGGTATACGGTCTCTAGTTGGTTTGCCATCGCACAATCCTGGAGAAAGAAAAATAACTCCTTATCATCGCAGAGATCCATATTCAATAGCTTGCTATAATCTCCGACTTTGTAATGGATTTCGTATGCTTTCGTGTTATTTGGAGTGTTGTTATCGAGCTCGAATTCCTCAAACTCCAAAGGTACCTCTCTTCCATTAAAGAAGGCATCGGCAATAGGCTCAAATTCCGGCGCAAGGGGAGCTTCATGGTTGTCCCGCTTGAGGATGTCTATTGTGCAATTAGCATTTTAACGATCCTGCGAAGGAATCGAACTCACACATGACTGGCTCCGCGACCTCACGCCGTCGATTCCACTGGTTTACGGCTTTGCCATAGGCATCGTACTCGTGGTGCGTACCACGGAGTTTGTATGGACAATGGATGGGCTTCGAAGTAGGAAAGTTACGGAGGGATTGAGAGAAAAGTCGTACATCAAATCCCTTAAGGATGTTAGCCGGAAGAATTCCAAGGCAAGTAAAATTCACTTACAACGGTCCATGATCGTGAGTCCGATACCCTCTGACCTGACTTCAAAGACAGTGATTCATGGTGACAATCGAAGGTAGATAGAACCCAAAAAGCTCTTGGATCCATGTTTTTTTGAGGGTCGAAGATTCTTTTCCAGATCTCGGAATTTAGGCCCCCGCCTCCAAAGTCGATAAGAGGAAGTAGGCTTCGCAGAACAGAATGTGGCCCCAAAGCATCGACGGTCGGCTCGTCTGAAAGAGAATCGACTGTGACGGGGTCAGTTCGATGCGCTTGTTGCGATATCACGATAGGTATGGTATAGAGTATGGAATCAGAAAGTACGTGTATGTACTCTGTTGTTTGACGAAGTTCGTTGCCTGGGTCACAATCGGCCGAGATTTGGATAACATCGGAGTTCTTACCGGTGATGAAGTCGGTTATCGAAGAATCCTCGGCAGAGTTATCGAGACTATGGAGATTGTTAGCTCTCGGGTCCCAGGGTAGCGAAAATGTTGCGGGTGGACATGGGCAGGAGGTGCTGGGACACAGCACTCACGTTGACAGGAGACTCTCTTGAGCGTCCCACGACTCAAAATCTTCAGTCGAAGCTGAACTACCCGCTACCGACTCGGTGGATCGAAGAGTGTCGGTGGATGGATGGGAACGGAGACGCGTTGGGGGGGTGAGGACAGGTGTGTTTGTGTTTGCTTCTGACGAGGGTGGAGACTGCTGTTTATCTTCTTCGCTGTCAATCGAGTCCGAGTTGCTAGATGGGGTTTGCAGCGGAAGGGGCTCGCGGTCGAGAAGAAGCTCTTGCCCTTGCTCTTGTTCGAGGAAACTTTGGGAAGGAGCTTTGGAGGCAGCGAGAGAATGGTCACCTCGAAAAGCGCCGATAACTTGAGCGCCCTGGACAAAGTCAGTTCCATTGGGAGAGGTCAAGGTCGACCTTGAAAGAAGATAGCCCAAATTCGACTGCTCGCAGTATTGAATTGGTGTAAATAGATTCGCCGGTAACAGCTGGCGCCTCGAACCCGACAAGGCTGCTGGCGCGAGAGCGCAACGCCGCGAAGACCAAATCGCAACTTTGTGAATTATGGTTAAATGGATAGGTAGGGAAGACCATGCTTACCTCCATGAAGAGACAAAGGCGGATTTGTGGCCAGCACCACTGAGGCCCCCTTCCAAATATTCAGCGGTGGTGGTTGATGGGAGCTGGAGGTGGTGGTGTTGTCGTCTTCTCCCTTCTAGGTAGCAAGTTGGAGAAAGTGGTGATGCTGCGCGGAGGTCGGGTAAAATTTATGCCCAGCCATGCGAACAGAACTCGTGGATTGATACCTACATAGGTAACCACGCATGCATAGTGAAGCTCTTCCATTCTTACCAAACTTACCCATGAGACTAGTGGACGAGCTAGTATATTTACCCCCTGTCTCCCCTTTTCACCACATCCATATGTGTGTTCTTAAGGTGCATACCTAGATCTTCCAAACGAATGGGGAATGACATAGGAAAAGCACAGAGCAACCAAGACAACAGATGCATACTCTACCCACCTTCTGGTTGTTCTAGAAAATGGAGTAGGTCCAGGAAGACTGACCGCTTTCCTGCAAGTAGCCATCCTGCTGCAAACTGGATAATGCCCACCTGCACTAGACTTGCTGTCTGCAGCATTCCAAACTGCGTGGCCACCAGTTACCCAGAAGTCTATGCTAGCAGTAAAACTTCTGTCGTTGGAAAGCGGGTAGAAGAACTGTATACAACCAAGAAAGTGGCAAGTCCATCCAGAGTACGGGTTTCTGGCTATCGAGGCCACCGTTACAGCTGGCTCTTCATTCAACTACCCTGTGAAATGCAAACCAGCTCTTCTGCATTGAGTAGAAAGCCTGGTCTGCAACTACTACTTTGAATGCTTGATGTTTGGACTTACGCAGTTTTGATATAACGAACCAAGGATTGGGGGACTAAATATCCATGAGAATGACTACTTGACCATTCTATTATCCAATAAAAGATCTCTCTCAAAAGAACGCAGAAAGGTGGCGTGCATGTGGTATCAAGAAATGAGCGACATCTAGCACAGCATAGTGAGGATCTGTTTGGTGGTTAATTAGGAATTTACCACAGCATTCTTGAAAGGAAATTGTTACCCAACCACAGTGGTATATTCTATTGTCCTCAATGCGAGCAACATGTTCTCAATCTCTTTTCTCTCTCACCCCACAATTGTAAACATATTGTAAACATTAGCAGATAGATATGAGACTTTCAAAGTCAGGCCCTTTTGAAGGCGAACTCTTTGTCGTCGTTTGCGGTGGGTGGGATCCATGTTTTGGTATCCCAAGGTGTGAGGTGGCTATCTAGGTGAGGTGAGGTCGGTTTCTCTGCACCTCACGGTACTTGCAGCCGACCCGATTCCTAATGCGGCATAGGATAGCCGCCTTGGCGCTAGTGCATTTTCTTAGCACAAGCTAAATGATAATCAAACTTAGACACCACCGCCAAAGCTGAGGGAGACTCGTTCTACAACTCGACCTCGACCTTGACATTGATTCTTCCCTGGCATCGCAATACTGAACATCTCATATCTGGTGCGCCAGACCTTTATGCAAGATGGCCGATCAACAACAACAAGCAAGCATCAGTTCCATTTTGGCTGCCCTAGGTAAAGACTCTTTCCGCTCATCCTTTTTGTTCAAATGCTCACAAAGATTCTAGCTGCGCAACGTCCAAATACCGTACCTCAACCCCAGCAACCTTACCAACAACCACAACAGCCCCCTCAGCAGCAGAATCCTTACGCTGGCGGCCCTGGAAACTACCCATTACCTCAACCTACGAACTCTGGCAGCGTTGACCTGAGCAACATCAAACCAGTCAACTCCGGAACCGTCAGTCTCAATGAAGCCATTGCCAAAGCAAAGGCGATCGCGGAAGAAAAGGGGGTATACAACCGACCACCTTCTTACGGTCAGGATAATCGCGGCGCATCTGGGGGACGACCCTACCGAATGTCACGATCGCGATCACGCTCTCCACCACCTGCGCGACGAGACGCCTTCCGTGATAATGTCAACCCATACCGCGATGAGCGTCGAGGCGACCGAGCGCCACCGACTCGAGAATATCGTGAACGTTCCTTCTCTCCTGGCTTGAGAGGTCGAGGACCAGCTGGCACGTTCTCACCAACACAAGCGGGCGTCGGTTATCAACGCGAGCGATCTCCAGCGCGGGGTGGAGACGAGAGTGAAGAATCCCTTACTATTGAATCGAATTTAGTTGGCCTGATCATCGGCAGACAAGGCGAAAACCTTCGGCGTGTTGAGTCAGAGACTGGCTGTAGGGTACAATTTATCACTGGTCCTGATGTGACGGGTCCCTTTAGACAATGCAAAATTACAGGGCCTCGTGCTCGCCGTGCTGATGCGAAAGCTGAAATCAACCGTATCATTGATGATAGTGGTATGGCAGGAAACGCTCGTGTAGCGGTGGATCGACCTATTCGTGATGCTGGCCCTGCTTCCGCTGTACGATCTACCCACCAGCCTGCATTACGAGACGGCGAGGATAGTATGCAAATCATGGTTCCCGATAGAACAGTTGGTCTTATCATTGGTCGCGGTGGAGAAACCATTCGAGATTTACAAGAAAGAAGCGGCTGTCATGTCAACATTGTCGGCGAGCAGAAGAGCGTCAATGGACTGAGACCTGTAAATTTGATTGGAAGTCGCGAAGCTGCTGCTCGTGCCAAAGATTTGATCATGGAAATCGTTGAGAGTGATAGCAAGGGAACTACAGAAAAAGAGCGTGCACCGGCAAAGAGAGAACCTGCCAGGGACTCGAACTTTGGTGGCGGCAACTATGGCAATGCTGGAGGCGGGGACAAGATCAACGATTCGATTTTCGTGCCTTCGGAAGCTGTCGGAATGATCATTGGAAAGGGAGGCGAGACGATCAAAGAAATGCAAAACACCACAAACTGCAAAATCAATGTTTCGCCTTCATCCGGCCCTGGAGAAGTGGAACGTGAGATTGGTCTAGTTGGATCCCGAGATGCTATCAACGCAGCAAAGCGTGCTATTGAAGATAAGGTTGAAGCCGTTGTACGTTCTTCGTCCTTCGTCCTTCCCCAAGTTTGATAATTTACTAAATGTTTATTAGGCCCAAAAGAACGGTGGTGGTGGCGGCGGTGGAGCTGGACGAGCTCGCCCAGCTCAGAATGACCAACGCGATAGAGGTTATGCTCAATCGTATGCCCAACCACAATCAGAACCACAGAGTGCTTCCGCCCCCGCAGAGGATCCTTATGCAGCTTGTAAGCACCATATTCACCACCCTCTCACACTCGTAGTACTAATTTTTATTCAGATGGTGGGTACCAGGCATATGTCGCTCTTTGGTATCAAGCCGTGGCAGCACAACAGGGTGGACAGCCGCAGTCCGACTTAACCAAGCCTCCTGGAACCTCATAAGTGACGCCGACCTACTTCTGGATCATTCTGGATAGCCGAGATACCCCTTGATCGCATGATTCGCATGACTTGCACATATATTTCGCCTGACTGTATTGAGACCATGAACTTCGACGATGGACCGATATGACATGCCACCATGCACTTGATTAACGACTTTCTTGCTTGCTCATCCATCTTTCATACTCAATTTCTCAGGCGAGACTTCCTCTCTAGGGAATTATTCTAATTCGATGCTTCCGACAACGATATGACGTGCGTGAACGACACTTACAGACTCTGGAAACTACTAGGCGATGAACTGTATTGATTTGACCGTGCCTGACATGACACATCACATTCGGTAAAATCATGACTCTACATGCGTGCTGCCACCACCAAAACGTTTGATCACTTCTGGGCGAGTCTTTTTTCAAGTGGGTTTTTGCTGCTGGTGTTGGGATTGACATGGGCTCCGTCTTGCATGAAACAAATTTGACTTGACTGTCGCGCGTTCTTGAGACTTTGAGTGTAGTTCCAATCATTGCCCACTCCGAGGACGTATTTTCAAGAAGGGATCTTTTCTCTGGATTCGCGATCGTATTTGCTAGCGCTAGCGATGAGACTTGACTTTGCTTGCTCTGATATCAATGCTTCGCTGACAATTTGACCTTTGCACTCACCTGATAGGTTGAGTTGCGCGGCTTAGGATCTTTATTTGGTAGCACAAAAAAAAGGGAGTTTCCTTGTGTGTACGATAGTTGCGAGAAATAGTTTGAGGAATACATCTTTTGCTGACTATGGTTGGATGCCAACATGATTTCTGTGAAAAAAACTCTTTCGATACCATCGGAATTGAATTTAAAGCCTTGCTCCTCAATTTCTACCATGACTTGAAAATTAAACTTACTTCTAAAAGACTAGACCAATTGGATTTGTACTGTCTTCATTCCTGTACCTAGAGTTGTTAGAGGGGAATGTTAGAGGAACTGCGGAAGAGGAACTGCGGAAGAGGAAAGTATTGTCTAGTGGTAGGGTATCCGCCGCCGCTTTTAGCGACCAGGAGTGAAGGTAATCGCGTTTTTATGACCGTCGCGAGCTCCCAACTTACCGTGCTAGCCTCGACAAAATTTATCTGCCATCTCTCGAAATAATTTAGTACATCGCAGAAATCCAACCCATCGAACACTCTTCATCCTATACGCCCCCTCCAAATAATGGTACAGATCAGCGAGGTCAAGGGCAATGCCCGCGACAATCGTACCGCAGCGCATACACACATTAAAGGCTTGGGCCTCAAACCAGATGGCACGGCAGAGAGGCAGGCGGGCGGTTTCGTGGGACAAGCCGCAGCTCGAGAGGTAGGATATAAAACATTTGCCCTCCCTTCGCATTCGTAACTAATGATCACTGTTCAACAGGCTTGCGGTGTTGTCGTTGACCTAATCAGAGCGCAAAAGATGGCTGGCAGAGCTATCCTGTTGGCAGGCGGCCCAGGAACTGGAAAGACTGCTCTCGCTCTCGCCATAAGCCAGGAACTCGGAACCAAAGTCCCATTTTGCCCCATCGTAGGAAGCGAACTGTACTCGACAGAAGTCAAGAAGACCGAGGCGTTGATGGAAAACTTTCGAAGAGCAATCGGACTCAAGGTGAGGGAGACGAAGGAAGTTTTCGAGGGAGAGGTCACAGAGTTGACGCCAGAAGAGGCGGAGAACCCACTAGGCAGTTACGGCAAAACAATCAGCACGTTATTAATTGGACTCAAGAGCGCGAAGGGCCAAAAGAAGCTTCGATTGGACCCAAGTATCTACGAGGCTATACAAAAGGAGAGGGTTACGGTCGGAGATGTCATATATATCGAGGCAAATACTGGAGCTTGCAAACGTGTCGGCAGATCTGATGCTTATGCGACAGAATTCGACCTGGAGGCGGAGGAGTATGTTCCAATTCCTAAGGGCGAAGTCCATAAGAAGAAAGAAATAGTTCAGGATGTTACATTACACGACCTCGACATTGCTAATTCGCGACCCCAAGGTGGACAGGATATCATGAGTATGATGGGGCAACTGATGAAACCAAAGATGACGGAAATTACCGACAAACTAAGAACGGAAATTAACAAGGTTGTCAACAAATACATTGACCAAGGTGTCGCTGAGCTTGTTCCAGGTGTTCTCTTCATCGATGAGGTATGAAATCTTACGCGCCCCTCTTCTTCGCTTTGGTGACTAACTGTCAGTAGGTTCATATGTTGGATATCGAGTGCTTTACATATCTCAACCGTGCCCTCGAATCCACCATCTCTCCTATCGTTATTCTTGCTTCAAATCGTGGCATGTGCACGATCCGTGGTACTGAGGACTTAATTTCGGCGCACGGTATTCCTCCTGATCTTCTCGCACGCCTGTTGATTATTCCCACAAACCAGTACGAGGCGGACGAGATCAAAAAAATCATTCGTATCCGGGTACAGATTGAAGGCTTAGCGATTACCGAACCTGCGTTGGAAAAAATCGCGAACCATGGCACGCGCATAAGCTTGAGATATGCGCTGCAGCTCCTTACGCCTTCTAGCATTCTTGCGCGGGTAAGCGGTCGCAATCAGATTGATGTTGCAGACGTGGGAGAATGCGAGGATTTGTTCATCGATACCCAGAGAAGTGTGGCCATCGTGAATGGCGAAACTGGCTCTCACTTCATCTCATAGAACAGACAGAACATGTGTCTCAACTTTATTGTAATTTTAGGGTTTTACAAAAGCTTTCATCACATTTCGGGAGGCGTCGAGGTTGGCAGGAATGGGAGTTGGAGGTTGAGACAGTCCGTTTGGCTGGGACCAGAAAATAGTGAGAATTAATACAGTCTGTTTGCGCCGCAGCATTCCAAACGCGTTTTTTCTCTTCTGGGTTAGTCAGCCCCAGGTTCTCCTACATATGCTTCCCCTTATTAATACCGGAAACGTTTGGTACAAAGAAAGTTGGCGTTGGAGGTCTACGGCTTCCCGAGACAAAGACATCACAGCTGCAATAATGGCCCAACGAGCCCCTGACAGTGTGATTGACTGGCAAGATCATTGTTTTCCTCCCCCATCAATGGGCCTGCACAAAGAATCGCCTCAATAAGAAGAGGGCCATTCTTCCTTTCTTCCACCTTCAATTTATTGCCTTCGTCGCCTTTTCTTCCTCCTCTAACGCCAGAGACTCCTCCAAGCTCTCTCGTCTGGCCACCTCACCCAGGAGACAGGAGTGCAAACCGATACCATGCAAGAGGCAATTGAAGTGGGTCGAGCACAGCTGGCCACTGCTCAATCACCTGTGAACAATTCTACTGATTCAGGTCGACGTGGTGCTTTACGAACAGCACTTCCTGCGAGGAGTGTAGAGTATCTTCCACCCACTTCTCCGCGAACTCGTTTAGCGAGAAAGAGGGCAGCATCCCTTGACATTGACAGTGCGAACAAGCATCCGAGGAGGGAAGAAGATTTGGACTTGGATAGTGCAATTACTCCGTTCCCACAGACAGGAGATCCAACGCAAGTGTGCCTTTGTCAACCAGATCCCAAGATTCCAAGGCCACGAAACGGTGCGTCAATACTCAAAACTTTTCTTATTGAAATCCTGCATTGTGATTGGCTGTTTTGTTGCGCCAGAGGGACTTCTCTTTATATTTATTCCAAAGAAACCTTTCACCGAGTCGCAGGCTAATTATTCTTTGTAGCTTTCATCCTTTACCGGCAGCACTATCAATCTCAAGTCGTAGCCCAAAACCCTGGCCTTGCAAACCCTGAAATATCGAAAATAATCGGCGAACAGTGGCGAGACCAGCCTCCTGAAGTAAAATCTGAATGGAAAAGGCTTGCAGAGGTAGGACACGACAAGGTCTCGAGAGTTACTGACTAACTGACTTTGTGACAAACAGGAAGAAAAATCACGACATCAACGACAATACCCGGGTTACAGATATCAACCTCGACGTTCCGCCAAAGGAAACGGCACGCGGCCCATATCCTCTGCAGCTGAAGACCAGGGCCGCTGTCCGAAGTGCAACGGAAGATATATCTCAACGCGTGGCACTCCTATGAGCCCCTTTACTGGTGGACTCCACAGTGCTCATCCAGACCGTCTACAGCCCCCCTTTACGCCTTCTCGTCCAGCCGAGGATCTAAGACCTCAATACTTGACACCAATGCAAAACCAAAGAATGGAAACTTCTCGTGGGCTTCCGCAACAAATGCATCATGGAATGCCCCGCCCTTATGAGCGTGATCGTCTGACAACTCATCATGAATTGGAGGAGGATGACATGAGGATACAAAGCCCTGGTTCCGACCTCAAGAGGCGAAGGGGGAACCAGGATGCCTATGTTTACAACAATGAGCAATACAATCGCGGCTACGCACAATCATCGCCAGCCCCCTATTCTGCTGGCCCACGATTTACGCGCAACCCTTCGTTGCCGATGTCAGCGTCCCATCGACAACAACGGTTCCCAGCCACCCCTGGAATGTTGGCTCGCCCAGGAGGAACAATGGGACCACCTCCCCAACATTCTTCTATGAACCAACCGCCAAGACACCAATACACACCGCAATCAGCAAACTTTAACGAATCTTTGCGGTTGCCACCTTTACAAACCCAACTTCCTGTCTCGTCGGGACCATCGTCCCATAAGGGCGATCCTAGAAATGCGATACGCGATGAACAGGCAAAGAGTGTGGAGGCCATGGTGATGACAATACCCTTTGTAAACAAACTCAAAGTCCTCGCTAAAATTTCTCCGCCACTGGCTCCTCCCGGACCTACAAGCCCAGCTGTTGACACGAGGGGCGCAATGATTGCACTAGAAGGTGCAGATCAAGAACTTCTCACCGAAGTGGCAGCTTTCATCAAAGAGCACCTCCGACAAGACCCAACCTGCGCAGTCAAAACATGGGATGGCCCATCCCCTCCAGCAAAAGGAACCTCAGACGCATCAGGAGACACTGAAATGACAGGTAGCGACGACGAAGCTGAACCCTTCTCCGAATACCTTTTCAGCATCGCGAGTTGGCACCACAAATCCCGAGAAATGATCAAGCACATCACCACCATTCCCACACCCGACCCGGAACCTTCCGATGTCGTAAAACCAAAGGTTCTACCCATCGCTCTTGTTCCGGGTGGATTCTCACTCAATACCTCAAATAGATACGCCTTGAATATTCCCATCAATGACGCATATGCGCCCGTTGACCACTGGCAATGGATGGCTACCCTCTGGCGTGGTATCATTGGTCCTGATCTTACCATCTATGTCCAACGCGTATCTCGAGATGACCTGTTCGGGGTGGAAATCCGAAAAGATTGTCCGACCATCATTGTTCGAGTTGCGGAAGGAAACAAGATGGAGGAGAGAACCTCTCGAAGATTGGCGTTTGAAGTTATGGAATTTGTTCGGGGCTTTGAACCTGGGAAGGGTCAAATCGCTGGTTGAAGCTGGACTTGTTGATGGATTGATGGAAAGATGGAAAGTGCTGTTGAAATTGTGACTTTTGTGTTTACTTCCTTTGATGTATACCCATTGCATTATTAACCCCCTACAAGCATTTTGTTAGCTAAGCACGGCGATGGGAAGTGGGATGGGTGGAGTTTCTGTGTAATTATTTGGGTGTTTATCTCCTACTGGTTGGTACAAATATGTATTTATGATTGCGAATAATAGATAGACGGAGATCAAATTCAACAAGTCCCATTGGTTTGATTTCACCAGATATCTCAAAGATATATTTCATACGCGCTGGTGTGATCAGAGAAGTCCTTTCTCCGGGGAGTATTTGAAAATACACTTACAAGTCACCTTTTTTCCAGACTTACACACGATCTAAGTTGCCCATTCTGAATACCTAAAAATAGTATACACATAGAACAACACCGCGAAATGTCCACCCCACCATCCTTTCATCCAAAGTATCACATCAAACTACTAACCAACCCCCGAGGAAGGGATACTTTCCACTATCTAGTAACTAAAAGTAATACAATAAGAAGCTTTATAGTAAGCAAGGACCTGAAGGTTTCTAGGTGTAGGTGGGGCTTATATCTTCTCCGGCTATTTAAATCGGACTTAACCAATAGAAGATATTATTCGAATCAATTTCGTACAACTAGCTATTGTCCGACATACTCTAGCACATTTCCATTCAACTTTCGATCAATCACATTTACCTGTACCTACAAGTAATAGTACTTTCAAAGTAGAGCCTGATATAGCATCCTAAATTTATAAAAGGTCCTTTACTACCTAGGTACTAAATCGTAAATCGTAAATCGTAAAGTTTTGGTGGTCACTTTATAAGTAGTAAATATCAGATTCCTCTCTTTCTTTCTTATATTAGTAGAGCTATATATTAAAACTATATTTCCTCTTATTATTATTTATTTAACTCCTTAATTAATTTTTTATACCTAAAATGTCTCTTGAAATAAGTAAGGGACATTTCAATCCGTTAACTCATTTTTATTACTCATTCCTTTATATATACTAATATTTTAAGAAATTAATAAAGAAAGTAAACTTACCCACTTATACGCTACCTATAGTACTAGGCCACTACTAATCGACACTTTTTTTTTTACCCCGTACTCTATCAAAATCTCAACTACTCTTTTGTTTACTACAACATCAATTTATATAGGAATTAAATAGTAATTACATATATAGATAGACAGGAGCTGGGGCTTCATTTTGTACTACTAGGAATTAAAAATAAAAGCAGCTTAAAAGCTAGTACTTTATATGCCATCTATCCGCTACGATATAGGCCTCTATTCTAGAGAGTACACTTTGATATAAAACATTAAAACTAGACTTATCTAGAGTATCCCACGCTGCTTGTAGAGTACTTTCAAGCCTTTGTCTTAAATATTCACTAGTAGAAGTATCCTTAGCTATATTAGAGAACATATTAAAGACCCTCTTCTTAAGTATCTACTAGATGTACTTAATAGGGTTAAGGTTAGAAGAGTAAGGAGGCTAGTTCTTTACTATTTCAATCCCTTGTTTAGTAAACTGCTCTTTAACCTGTCTAGTAGTATATATAGATATATTGTCCTATATAAACATATACCTAGGGTCTAAAGACTTGTGTGTTAGAGCTACTTCTGCGTTAAGGACCTCGAGATAGCTTTTAGTACTATACCTATACTTTGCTAACTTAAAATCTCTATCTATAATATATAGATTTGTCCTCGTAAGGTCCTAAAAGCATCCCTAGACTATAACCTTTATGTTCTTCTTATAATTATAGGTTTATACTATGTCTCTTACCTATTTATTGTCCTATAAAGAATAGAATACCTACTTGTCTCTTTTACTCTTCCCCTGCTCTACTAAACACTTATCGCTCTATATATATATACTCTATTCCTCTATGTTTCTATTCCTATTCCTTAGGCACCAAGTAAGTCTTTTAGCTGTATTCGTTTCTATGAGTAAGGGGCAGCGGCATGCGCGCTAGTTCTTGATTCTATACTCTTTAAGAATACGCTTGATAGTAGTAGTAGAACAATCTAGCGTGTAGTCCTTCTTTACTTCTTCGTAGGTGCTCTTTGGGTTCTGGCGTACATAGCGTAGGATATGTCGTTTGTTAGTAAATGTATATGACTTCCTCCTATTCCCTTTATCTAGATTAGCGCCGTTGTTGTGTTGTGAGTCTTTGGAGATAGTGCTAATAATAGTGGTGTAGAGGCAATTTATATATGTTATAATGTCGGTGTCTGTTAACCCCCCTATCGCTATCCCTACTATTTTCTCTCTTTCGTAAGGCGTGAGTTGCTTCTTAGGAACGTGATTCCTAGAAATGGCTCCTATAGGAGTACGTATGGGTGGCATTTTTTGGTGTTGTTGTAGGAAGGTAGGAAGTCGCATAAAGAAAAGTTCGCGTTTTATGTCCGAGTGTCGATTAGCAGTGGAGACCGACTGTATAACCTACTACTTCTTAATACGCAGGCTTTTACAAGACCCCTCTTTTAGTAGAATATTCTAATCCTTCCGCTTACGGCTCTTGTCTTAAGCGCTTAAATCGTCGATTTAAGGCTCTTTTTAAGTACTAATTCCACCCTTAATTCCATCCAGGCGTTGAACAGCACTGTTGTTTTTCGGCTTAGCACCGTCTAGTGTATTTACCTCTTGAATTACTGCCGGTACTGTTGTATCGTTGTTATACGCGATCCGTGATTCGCTTGTCTTCGCTATCGTTGCATGCAATTGTGGCTTCGTCGGTAGTGGTAGAGGGAGAGGATAGATAGAATATTAAGAAGAACTATTATATTCTAATCTAATTCACTTAAAATTGGGTGTAAACATATAAAAAAAATAGTGAATGTTAACTAGTTTATTAGTAATGTTAACTAAAAAGTCACTTGAGGGATATTTGAGGTATAAAAAATTAATCAAGGGACATTTGTGTCAATTGCCGTTTATTGAAAGAAGCTCTAAAAAATTTGTTTATATCCTTCTATATCTTTTGAGGAAATCAGGATAAGAGAGTATATATATTTAAGTGAGAGTGGGAAGGAGAAAAATGGAAAGGAAAGAGAGAGAGTAGAAGAGAGGTAATGTTTATTATCTAAACTCTACTGATATACGCTAGGAGAAATATTCCTCCGAAATGTTTACTTCCGCTTACCTTATCTTCTCCTTCTCTCTCGCCCTCTCCTCTTTCTTCTTATTATTATTCTCTTACGTTCTTTAAGCCTACTTCTATTATTCCTACTCTTATTCCCTCCTTAAGTAGAAAAGAAGAAGAAGTAATAGAGAGGTAGAAATATATTTTAAGTCACGTATTAATATATGAACCTCTTTAGGCAAGGGCTAGAAATTAATAAATAGAAAGAAAATCTCTTCAAGAAAAAAAGGGATGGAATTAGAGATCTCTTTTAACTTTTTAATTTTACGATTTGCGATTTGCGATTTAGTAGTAAACGACCTTTTGTACATTCAGGATGCCGTACCGCACTAACCGAGAAGTTAAAAGAGCCTTCGGACACTCAAGTCATCTCGAACACAGTATTCAAGCCAAGAAAAGCCCAGAAAGTTAAGATTGTTCGTAAATGCATGTACTCAGTATTTCTCAGATGTAAGCTAACCCTTCTACTCATAACTCAAATTACAAGATTATTCTCATACTGAGCCTTCCCAAGCAAAATGTAGACAATGTATGAAAACAAGCAATGCAAATGTCAACTTATATGTGAAATTGAATTGAAAGCAAACAAGTATTGCAAAGAGCGACCATGAGCTCAACAAAACCCGTAATGAACTGCTATAACGACTCTGTTTTCGTTTCGCAAATCCCCCACGGTATCATCCATAGCGACATTTGCCAGCGTGGCTAGGTAGTATTTGTTGCTCTGCCCAGAAATCCGAATATTTGCCAACTCCTCCTGCTGATCCAACGAGGTGTTCTCCGAGACGAACCAAGGCTTCTTCGTCTGCGGGATTTGTACTGAAGATATTGTGTCCGCTTCGAACCTCAGGAACTGATCTGTAACCTGAACTAATGTTGTATGACAAGTTTGAGGGGTTACACCATTTTAAAGTTGGACAGCTAACTAGGTGTTGGAAGATGTTTGCCTAAGTGCCTGACCTTAAATTCACATATTCGAGAAAAATGGACATAAGAACAGATTATTTCAGATCCATCTTTTCGGAAGGAGACAGGAGCATGAGCAATTGTTTCCTAGGAAGATTGGCCCGCGAGACATAGAGAGACTTCAGTCCGGTTAATGGGTGAATCCAAGAGTCGGGAATATCGGCATTTATCCAGTTTGGGGAATGTAGGCCTAGGTGAAGAAGCTGGAAAGAGGAACATTGGTAAGCAACATTTAAGAGGTATGTGCCACAACAAAAACCATGTCGTTCTTGTAGATTTGAACGGGGGCTCTCCCTCTGTGATTGGCTTTTTCTATCCCCCATGTACATCCGCTGATAAAGATCTTGTACTGTGCCATCACCAATAGATAGATATGATTCTTCCAATTGACGAAACACCTTGGGTAGCGACTTTGAGAGATAGAAGTAAGATCTGGAGTGCGATAGCTGGAGGTGAAGCTTGGTGAGATGGACTAGGCTCATGTGATTCAAGGCCTTAAAGACAGTATCTTCGAAGGCCTCGATTAGAGACAAATCGAGAACTGGAGCAAAGGAAAGTTTATGAGACTCGGATCTACTCTCCCAAGAACCAGAAAGAAGGGCCAGAGATGCGAGTTTCGGTAGAGCTTCAAGAACTTGCTTCAACTGTGCTATTAGAACACGCGCGTTCTGTGTCATTTCGTGCCCATCATCCTGGGCTATTTCAAAGCAGCTTGTCGCTCGATCGGCGGTCCTAAACCAAGATGGAGCCTTGTAGACAGCAGAGAAGTCGACTTTGAGGCTTTTGATCAATGGAGCCACATGACTACCGTAGGCAATCAAAGGTGCATTGTCCCGATCCGTCAGAGATTGTCGAAGCAAGGGATATTTTTTGGGATTACCAGGATACCACTGTAACTGTTAGAATATGCATCTTGTTCTGCGTTGTAGGATTGGAGTCAGGCAGCTATGAAAGAGAAAGAGAATATATGCTTACAGCGACAGTGGCGATATTGAAAAGAGCGCGAGTGGCAGGATAATTGAGTGCTCGACATGTCAATCGGAGGCTGCGAAGGGTTTTGAGGTCGCTCTTCCATTCAACCGGACGGGCGTGGGCAGTAGTGACGCTATATTTCGATGCCGTGCGGTCGAATCGAGCATCATAGGGTATGCAATACTCGAAGCGCGAGGCGATCTAGGAAAGTTAGAAGCACGCGAGGAAACTCTACCTAGAATCGCGACGGACGGGACATACCATGTACAAGACCTCGTTCGGGAGTTTCTCCATGTTGACTGTTGTTTGCTTTCGCGATGGTATTGTTGTCGGGATGGGGGTTAGAGAGAGCGCTCGAGAGCGTGTTGTATCAAGGCTTCAAGAAGTGACAGATGCGGGCGCAACGTAGAAAGAAATAGTTTGTGTGGGTGTTTCGCGAGGTGTAGGTGGTTGAATGGGAAGAAGAGCGTTCCTTCCCAACGTCTCGTCGTCTTGGCATGGCCAGTTCATGGGATCTAGGTAGGTCAAGGTGGGTAGTTCTACCACCCCAATTAGTTTAGAGGAATGACTTCCAAGAAATCGCAGCATAAGAAGAAAAGACGAAAACTTTGGCCATGCTACAAGCCTGGTGTACAATCATTCCATTGAGCCCCCATAGCCCCAAATTCCCAATCCCCGCTACGTATATAAACAAAACTATCTCACAACGACACGAATTGGTGTCTTTACTAGAACTTTGAGTCCGCCCATAATAGCATAACTCAATAAGAAAGGCGCTCAATCAATTCCATTTGATTTTCTCAACTCCGCCACGCCCACCCACCTATGCTGCGTGTCTGAATTTGTCAACAACAGTCCACCTCAATCCAACGAAGAAGCGCAACGAAGAAAACAACAACCCCCATCCAATTCTGAAGGAAAGAAAAGTAGTTCACAATGTTGCCCCGAACCCAAAAACCCAAAGCCGCCCGGTGTGGAAAAGCAGTGCTGTAATGCTGCTTGCTCCATGTTGTACGCACCATAAAACGCCGTGTGCAGATTTACTACTTCATGGTAAGAAGAACAGACAAAGGAAAGGTAAATAAGTATGTGCTCGAAACGCTTGACAATCAGAGGTGCCATTAAGAGATTGTGTAGTGTTAAAAAAAAAATCATCGTTCGACTTTTGGTGGCTGCCATCCATTCATATACGCCATTAAACCCATTCCAAGCAGAACAACTCCAATCATCGAGGCGTATGGCGTTGCGTGGTAAATGAGTGGATCGCCAGGAGGTCTCGATAGTGTATTGACGGCTGCTTTGTTAAATTTCGAACTGTCCCCTGCAGGAATAGCATGCCCGTTCGTTAATATACTCTTTTGGAGCAATTGAGAAAGAGCCTTCGGTTCTTCGTGCTTGCCATTCATGACTTCATCGGAGGCAACTTCATCCAGTTTTGATGCGGCACGCTCTTTCGAGGCAATGAGGCTAGATGCCTCGTCGGCTCTGATCTTTTGCACCATTTCGCTGAGAGTTTTCCGGTCGGCATCTCGTTCCAGCTCAGCTGTTTCCGCCCGGAGTTTGAATGAATCCATTTGCTCTTTCATCAGTTGCATATCACCCAGCATGGTCTCTAATCGCCTTTCCAACAACAAGGTAGATTCGGAAATCGCGTTAGCGTCTACCACCTTTCCATTTGGTAAACCTGTTGAGGACTCTCCTTCATCCACTGAGGGGTCGACGCTCGGTTCGAGTGCTTTCTCAGCAGTAGGTATCTCCTCCGTTAGGAGATGGCCATTGACCTTGGTCTCTGATTGCGACTCTAACCGTTTTGCGAGGTCTTCAGCTAACTCTCGGGCCTGTCTTTCCTTCGACAACATTTCCTCCAAGTCGCGCATTCGTGCGCTCTGAGTATCAATTTCCTTTTTCGCAGACGCCAGAGCTTCAATCAATGAGATAATCTGACTCGAGGACTCTTGCCTGATTGGAGATACATTGGGGACTGATCGAGGGCGTTCCGTATTTGTCCTTTTTAAGGATGGAGAAGTAGGCTCAAAGCCATGGGGTCGAGTGACATCAGGCTTTTCCGGAAGAGGCTGTTGGGGCGGTGGCGCTGGCGGGTCTGAGAACCGAGGTTTTGCATCTCTAAAGGGCAATGAGCCGCCGTTGGCTTGTTGCGGTTTGGTTGGTTCCATAGAAGCCTGCTTTTCGACTTCTTTAATATCATGCTTTGTGACCAATGTTCCCAAAAAGTTATCAGCTCTTCCCAGGTCATTAGTTTGTGATCTTGCAACCCTCATCTCGTGCTATTGAAAATGTAATTAGACCAAAAATCAAAGTCAATAGTGAAGTCGGACTTACTGTAAGCCGTTTTACAATCTGTTCAGTAGTAACGGGGGTGAGCCAAAAGTTCATGGGTCTTTGTTGACTTATGGCGCTCATTTGGCTTCCTGCAGCACTTGCAGGTGGTCCCATACGCCCATTACTACCAACAGATCCCTGACTACTTGATCGACCCCTCATTTGCATGGAACCCTGTGAAGGAACCATCATTGCACCATTGGCCGGATCCAGATCCCCGAAGTTCATGTCCAAGACATTGTTCGTTGTGCCGAGGAAACCAGCGTGCTCGACCTTGGCCGCAACCTTGTGGTGAACCACTGTCTTTTGGTCTTCGCTGACGATATCAATTCCAAGCTCCAAGTGGTCCTGAGTTGCCAACTCGTGTGGTTCCGAATCCCGGTTCTCTGCTGATAATCGTGCCCCGTTCACAAAAGTACCATTGGACGATTTTACATCTCGAATATAAACCTTTCCACTCCGGTCCGCCCATATTTCCGCATGCTGCCTAGAGAGCACCTTTGAGTCGAAAAATCCATTGGCCGGTGTTGGTACAGTTTTCGCATTAGTTTGCCGTCCTATCCTGAGACTATCAGGGTAATAGGGTACTGATATCGTCTTCCTTTCAAATGTGCCATTCATGGCCAGAAGATACAACACCGGATTGCTTTCTCCGACTGGCTGAGCAGTTGGTCTTGTGCTATTCAATTGCTGAGAGGGGTTCTGTAGAACATGCTGTGATGGTAATATCGGTGCTGGTTGATGAATTGAAGTCATAGAGGAGGTTGCGGATGGGCCATTTGTAGTTAGTATTGATTGAGGACGGGCCGTAGATACTCCTGAAATAGCTTCGGCTTTACTCGTTGGCCAGGGCCCGGCTCGCTGTGGTTTTTTTCGGGCTGCAGCTGTATTCCAAGCATTGTCGCTCGAGGTCATGGGTACGCCATTTGTTGAAGGGGCAGACGGACCGATTGTGGAAGTCGAGGAAGTCGAGGAGGCCGAAGACGTCGAGTTTATCGATGATGAAGAGTTGGCGCGCTGAGCGCTTTTACGTGGCATGAACATGCGTGCGACCTCGTCGCTGCTCATGGCATTCATATTATTATTCATTGGATTGAGTCCTCCTTGGCCAACACTAGCACCCCATGGTGACCTGCTGGTCGAAGAGAAACTCGGCGGGTTCGCCACTGCCGTCATCTGCGAGGTTTACCTACCAAATGCCGTTGCGTGGGCGAGGTTGTTGATGATAGCGATAGAGGCGGGAGATGGAATGTTGACCAGGAAAAAAACCCCCAGGCCGCCCTCGAACAAGTTGGATCGCGCTTCGGCCCAGGGCCACGTCTGTAGGCTTAAGCTTTGCGAGAATGTGTGCGATCTTGGCCAAGGTATCCTTTGCTTTGGGCGACGTATCGTATGCGAGTTGATATCGATATCGAACTGTTGTGTTGCGCGGGTGGTTAGCGGTTTTCCTCCAACAACTTTAGCTGATGTGTGGTGGATGGGTGAGGGGGCGGCAAGCGCCGAATACACGCCAGGCGTCGAGACGGTGTAAATCTGACACTGACGCGGCAGTTGAAGGAGGGAGGAAAGATTGCAGAGACTAACCTCGAGGCCCTCTGGGTGGGTGTAGATGGTGTGGAATGGATAGGCGGTCGTGGCAGAGAGTAGGTAGGTATGGGGAGGGTGGAAAGGGGAGCAGTGGCCCTTTGGCCTTGGTGTTGAAGTTTGAACGTCTCACGGTACGCGATGGATGTCGCTCGTCAACCTATCACAACTGCTTTGAGGTCAGAGGTGGAGTCAAGAAGAGGCTAAGTCCCGTGATCTTTTGGACCTCCAAATTCTACTTGAAAGCGGATTTCTGAGCATTTGTAATTCTGTCAATTAATTGGCTCAAGGGTCCTGTCCTTATACATCATCCAGCATCGTTCATAACGCAAGAAATCGCTGATAAGGCAGGCACCCTTTCCATTTTCGCAGCCCACGTGCTCCCTCCGACTCTGGTCGCCTTTTATATAAGGCGGCAAGGCAGCAACCAGTTTTCAAAACTCCCGTCCGACCCATCGGCTCTCTGCCGCGAGGCTGGCTAAATCGGACAGCGACCAGACAACAGCATTGGGCCAGTTCAATCAAATATCAACCATCACCCTTTGAATAAACACCTCCTTCATTTCCATCTATCATAATGCCAGTCCCTGTTGGTCCCAATATGGGTGGTCCATCCACCATAGACAAGCGTAAGTTTAGGGAGAAGCATCGCAAACCCCCTCAGTTAAACCCTCAGTTAAAGGCATTTGCTCACAACCTATACAGTCAAGATGGGCGCAATGATGGGCAGCAGTAAGAATATACCATGTGCCACTTATCTATCTCACATGGCTGATAATGAATAGCGGTTGGTGTGATCATTGGATTCATTTTCGGTACGTTTTACACGGCTGCTTCCCAGACTCTTCTAACTCTTCTAATCCAATTCCCCAGGTTCCGTCAACATTATGCGATATGGAGCTGGTCCAAATGGAATCATGAGAACCTTAGGGCAATATATGGCGGGTTCCGGCGCTACTTTTGGGTAAATGGACCTTCTGCTATTGCGTGGAGAGGTTAACTTACTTGACCCTAGATTTTTCATGGGCATTGGAAGTACGATTCGAACAGACACAACATCCAAACAGGCAATTGAAGCCTTTGCTCGAGCACACCGACGCCCACTGGTTATGCCACGGCAGCCTTACCACCAACCGAAGTCTCAGTAAAATCGCCATATTTATGAAATAGGAGGCGGCCAGGTCAGGACAAAATGGCGTTAAGAAGTGTACATAATGCAACGGCTATCTCGTACTTTCCTTTCGGCGACCCCAAAGAACGGGCCTTTGGGATCATCCGTGTACCAACAACGAACTATATACCCCATGAAGAGAACGTGTTTCTACACTTGTATGCATTACCCGGGAACCGTTCAGTCAATCGTTCAGTCAGTGACCAGTCAGTGACCAGTCAGTGGCCAGGTTCGTGCGTGAGGGTGTACTATGTAGATTACTACATGAGTTTAGTCCTACGGACAAGGAACCGGATGCTACTAGAGTGAGGGGTCAACTTGCCCATTCTCGGGGCTTTGTTCGTGAAATTCCAACTCCGTGGTGCCCGAGGAAATATGGATTTCTTAGGAAGCTGCGAATTGTGACTTTCCTTGAGGTTGTGGCGATAGTCTTCACTGAAAAGAACTAATGATGATTACAGTCGCCAATGCGGCAGACAAACTTGGCCTGGACCTACCTATATGTCTAAAATGGGAATCTGCATGCTGTTTCTGAAACGTACCAGCGCAAGCCATTAAGGGATCAGATGATTATACTTCGCATCTCAACGCACGTAATTCTTAAATTGCAACTAAGATCGTGCGACAAACTGCGGGAAGAGCCGCCACAACGCCACACCCATCGCTTTCCTCTCATGTCTCCTGGGGATACAATGGAAAAAAGAACCACTCACTCATTAAACAGAATTAGCAGTGTCTCTTTTGGGTTTCGATCGATCCCGGTGGGTGGGCCTCATCATGGAACATTCTCTCAAATGCCACTCCAACGTTAGTGCAATCAACCAGCGCGAGCCACACTCACTAGAATCACACCAGTTCTTGAACACTCCCGTCGGGGCTTTCTTTTAAGCGTACTCGTGGGCATCCGACCAAATCTCTTAAGTTGTTCACTTGCCGTCATATGAAAATGTCCCGAACTTAAAGTTCACGAAACCTCCTTTCCGTTCGAAGATCGAACCCTACTACGGACGAAAATCACAGAGAGCACTAGGCCAGAAGAGGGAGAACTTGTGCAACCTCGAGTCTCGCCAAACCCGTCCTGTGCTTCCAGGTGCTTGGGGCATTGCACCCCTTGCTCTTGGGTTTTTCTTATTGTTGTCATTGGCTATTGGTTTAGGTTTCCTTCTTCAATTCAAGGTTTACTCTTGAATATCTTTATTTGTCGAGACCTTGAGGATCAATCGAAGTCTCGAACGGATAACTGAGCCTCCGTGCAATTTATTACGCCCTTCAAGCGAGGGAGGTACAGTACATACAATTACATCGCCGAAGGGATTGGGGTGGCTTATTCCTCCATGATCACTGGGCCGATCCCTTCCTATTGCTTCCCCTTTTCAACAGTCGTGCAGGGTGCAGGTTGCGTGCTGAAGATAAAAGACATCGATCTTATGTCTCTACGAATCATGACTTCAGTGTTAGTTCCTTGAGAAAACACAGTGTTCACTTTCTCAAAATATTTGTTTGGCATTTTTGTCAACCTTGATCTCAATAGCTCACACTTCTCCAGCCAAGATTCTTTCTGCTCCGTGGTTGATGTGTAGCTTATGACGAGAAAACTGAGCTGGGCTATGGCAAACCAGAGTCTTGGAGTGGGTTTTGATATGTAGTCAGTTCCCAGTCGGGAGGAACCCTGCAGTGCGTACATCAAATTTCCAATAGTTCGGGCCGTGTTACCCAAGGTCGTGGCGTAGCTCAAGGGGCAGCATTTGGTTGCCTTTGGCTAGCCAAGCTTTGACTTGCGGACTTCCGACTATGGCTTCGCTTGTTGAGAGACACCTCCAACTACAACTCTTAGCTCATCACTTGACCAATTTCTTTTCCACTTAGCTGCATCCAGGCGGATGTGTTTTCTCGTATTCTTGTTTACCGGTTCATGTTTGCCTTTCGGAAGGAATATCCCCACGTTGGCAGCCACAGAACTTGGACCTATCTGATGCACGACCATCAGCCGCATCTCCCCAATGCGGTGCCCCTTGGGAATGCAGCTTGGGCGTTTTCCTTCCTTTGGAGGGATCACAAGTGGCAAGTCCAATCATAAATTTCCAAAGTAAGACCTAGCACGGCTTATTCCTACCTACACAATTATCTTACACTGACGTGGGTCTTGGTGTCTTATCACAATACGATTGCCAGTAGGATGGTATCTATATAACTCCATTCGTATTCCCACGTTCTTCATCCATTATCAATCAGACATTCCTTTGCCTTTGGCAGTCTTCGATCTATCTTACTAATTTTTCTTTACGGCACTCACATCCACAGTCCATAATGGGTTTGATTGCAGAAATAATCACCGGTGTTCTCGGAATAGTCGGGTCTTTGAGTCAAGAGCAGACTAATGGGTCAGTGATTCATTTCTGGCTTGCATATGGTCGATTTTAACACGTCTCAGTGCATCGAAATGGGGAACTATCGGAGCACCAACTTTCCCATCGTTTCTTACCAACAACCCATTGCCAAACGGCTTTCCATGGGGGCCACTCACAGCCGCTGGTAACAATCCTTACAAGAGTGCACCCTTTACCGGTGTAACTCGAAGTTATGATTTCACTATCAAGCGCGGTCAAATTGCACCAGACGGTTACCAAAAAAATGTCATTCTGATCAATAACCAATTCCCTGGACCACCAATCGAAGCCAATTGGGGTGATATGATTTCTGTCACTGTTCGCAACCAAATTTCCGGCCCGGCTGAAGGCACCGCCATGCATTGGCACGGATTTCTACAGACTGATACCCCATTTTACGACGGTGTACCTGGTGTTCAACAATGCCCAGTTGCTCCAGGAGCTACTTTTACATACACCTTCAGAGCGGAACTGTACGGCTCAACTTGGTACCATTCTCACTTCTCTTCTCAGGTTGCAGGTATGTCATTTTATCAAAGTTCTTGTGAACTTAGCTAATGCAGATAGGGGGTCTTTTCGGACCCTTGATCGTTCATGGCCCCAAAAACTCCGCCTGGGATATTGACGTTGGTCCTGTCATGCTTTCTGATTGGTTCCACACTGAATACTTTGAAATCGTCAAAAGTGTAATGGGTCCTAATGGAAATCCTCGACCAGCTTCCGATAACAACCTCATCAACGGAAAGATGGATTTTGATTGCTCTACCAAGGCAGCGGGTGATACCGCTAAATGCACCAAAGGAGCCGGAGTTTCCAGATTCAAGTTCACCGCTGGCAAAACGCATCTTCTCAGACTCATAAACGGCGGTGCAGATGCTCTCCAACGATTCAGCATTGATGGTCACAACATGACAGTTATTTCCAACGACTTTGTTCCAATTGTAAGTTTCCGGTTTCCGCTCAACTTGGTTGTCAACTAACATAACCTTAGACACCATATACCACTAACGTTGTTACCCTTGGTGTTGGCCAGCGAGCGGATGTTCTAGTTAAAGCAACCTACAAATCCGACGCTGCTTTCTGGATGCGAGCCAATATCTCCACACCCTGCAGCGCCGCCAAGCAGCCCAACGCTCTCGCTGCAATCTACTACGAGAAAGCAGACACTGGCAAAACCCCAAAGAGTACCGCCTGGAACGTCCCGGATTCTGGAAATTGTGCCAATGATGCTCTCGCCCTAACTGTCCCTACCTTCAAAATCCCGGCGAAGACTCCAGATGTCACCATCAATATGGATATTGGTTTCTTCGTCAACGAAACCAAGAGTTTCCTCTGGACCCTCGGTGGTACTTCCATGCGAGCAAATCTCAATCAACCTATCCTCCCTCTCGCCCAATCCGGAAATTTCTCCTACCCCAAGGAATGGAATGTCGTCAACTTTGGCACCAACGGTACCATCCGAGTCGTGACCAACAACCCAACCGCAGCATCCCACCCCATGCATTTGCACGGCCACAACATGCAGATCCTCTCCGAGGGACCTGGAAAATGGGATGGCACCACCATCGTGAACCCATCGAACCCACAACGTCGAGACGTCCAAATGGTTCGCCCCAATGGCCATTTCGTCTTCCAATACGAATCTGACAACCCTGGAGTTTGGCCGTACCACTGTCACATCGCGTGGCACATCTCTGGAGGCTTATACGCCAGTTTCCTTGAGCAGCCAAAGGGGATTACTGAGAGACAACTTCCTGCGGTTTTGAAGCAGACTTGTGACAAGTGGAACGCTTATACCGCGAATAATGTTCCCTTGGTCATCGACTCTGGAGTGTAGAGGATGCTATCTCTGAATGGGAAAATCGAATGAGGGAGATCGGTGGAAGAAGTGGATAGGATAAGTATATTATGCTAATATCGTGAGACAATTGTGATAATGTTTTGTAATGATGAAACTTCTTGTATTATACATATTTTGGGGGATAGGATTGGAGATATTTCTTAGTAGTCATTTTTAGAGTCTGTTTTTGGGGAGGTTCGTTGATAGTTGGTGTGTATACATCTATATATAACACACTTATTATACTGTTCCTGGCCTTTGCTCATTTTCTTGTGTCCGTGCTGTTTTGGTCATTTCCCTGGCTCCTTCCTTTTTTCGGATGCTCCTTCCTAAACTTCCCTCGCGTGCTCCCTTCGTCCATTTTTCTTCTGAGACAATTCATTACAAATTCTGATTCACAAATTTCCCGTACTTCACCCCCTTTGCATTTAATTATGGGGAGAAGATATATATATTAACGGCGTGTTATGGTTCAAGAAGCAAGTTGGGCTCATCTGGCATCACACCAGAATTATTCATTTAGTGAACGCCCTCAGCTCAGTTTTTCGGCTGTACTTACTTTCCCCTATTATACTACTGTTACCTGTATATAACGTAACTCCAGGTGAGATCGTATATAAAGTGGTATAGAACAAAGCTTAAGCTCTCTTCTTTGTCTATTTTTATAAGAAGACTACTAGCAGAATACTCAAACTATGTAGTATCTTAGAAATTGAAAGGAATTTATGTATAAAGTGAAGTAATAAAGAGAACCTTGCTCAGATGACTTTTGGTGTAAAACAGCTGGGGTACTAGTATTTGCGAACCCCCACTGTGGCGCGTTACCAGACAGCGACCTCCAACGTTTAGTCTTTGTATAGACAACTTGCACAACATCCTTTTCCTGTGTTTTGGTGAGGTGGTTGTTATTCATTGTGATGTTTTGGTGGTGGTTGCTCTGTTTTGAACTTTGCGACTAGCTCAAAAGCGTTCATTAAGTATTTGAACAAGTACCTCACGTATCTCTGCACAATTAAGCATAAGATCGTTTTATGAGCCGGAGATAATTAACTACTGTGTCCTGAAAAGGAGAAACACCCGAATACTGAGAGTCTAAATTATCCACAGTAGCCTTTAGCTATAACTCTAGAAACACTCATCGACTACAAACATCACCACTGAACCACTGTATATGTAACGAGCAAGAAATTGAAGCTGGGGAGCAGCTTATGTATCACTATCCCACGAAAGGGGACAGTTCCTGTATCGTCCGCAAATTGGAAACCCTCCCACCTAAGGCAATTGCGTACAACTTCAAAGAATCACCACCATCACCACCAATGAAACGAATACCGAGATCCCCAACTTATTTGCTGTTGGTGCATTAATCCGTAACACTCCATCACTTTTCTTCGACTGCGTAGGAGAGGCGCTACCTGTTCCAGTCACTCCAGCGGTAACCCCAGTAGCAGTGCATCCTTCACCTTGTCCGAAGAAACCTTGTCGAATATCAGTATTCTACCGAGAAGAGAAAATATCCAAAAAGAAATGAAAAGGATAAAAGAGAGTTGAAACTCACAGCCCCTTGGATCGCGACAGTTGGCTAGCAGAACTGTCATATCCCCACTCAGAGGTGGTATGGTATTACCACCAGCAACAAAGAAGTCCGCCTCTGACCACGAGGTGCTGGCAGTTGTTTGACCCACGGCATTGGTGAAGAAGGATGTTGTCATGTATGATGTTGAGGAAGTGACGGGGACTGAGTTAGGTGGGATGAACATGATTGAGGGAGGTCTGATGGAGAGTTGGGTTGCTAAATTGAAAAAAAGGTAGTTAGGATAGGGTTGCTTGCGCTCATACAGGCGAGGTGCTTGACTTACTGTAAGAGAACTTGGTGTTGACACATGTTGGAGGTTGAGTGATCGTTGCTTCAGCAAAGTATACCGAGCTAACGCTGATTGTAGACGTGGTTGTAGGGGTAGATGATTCGAAAGTACCAGTATTTCTTGTTGAAGTGCTGATGGGTAAATTGCTACCGGAGATGTATAATTGAACAATAGTGAGCTGTTGTCCACTGTCGAAGGCACCTCCATTGGTCGTAGTTGATGATATGGGAGTCACTGATCCTGTGACGACAACGGTAGATGTTGCGGTAAAGGGCCGTTCCAAAAATCGATCGCTTGAAGTGTAAATATTCTGATATTGAGTTGCTAACCAAGCATGAACTGGGGATCCTAGGATGAAGAGAAGAATCGAAGACGAAGAAACGGACTTGAGCTCAACCATATTGGCTGCTTGGAGAAAACGGTTATCAGTTTGACGTGGCGCAAGAATGTCTGAGAACAAACGGGAACTGAGATCAAACCCAAGATGTTCAGCCACGATGTGGCCTCCAACGCCTCTTATACAATTTCACCGTCTCATTGCAATTCTAGTTGACATGATTTCTGGGTTTACTGGACCGATAGCTGGCCGTCTACACATGCTTGTAGGAAACAATACCCATGAATTGTGCCCTGTCTAGTGCATATCATATTGCTCTTGGCTCCAGCAAAGCTCGCGGATAAAAACAAGGGTTATAACGCCTTATGCTGCTCACAACCAATAATGTGTAAAGGTATTTTCATCGAACGTAGACAACAAGATGACAGGGTAAGAATCTGGGGGTTTCCCGTTCCATCCTTGAAATTTTGAAATGTAAAAGAGATGATCGGCAAAGCCCTAAATTATGTACCAATAAGGTGAAAAATGAATGGTCACTGGACCTTTGACGTTACACGAAAAGGAATAGATTCCTTGAGGGTTATTTTCCCGGCTGCAAGTTTGAAGCACTTTACGCTAGAGAACAAGGTTTAGCAATTGGTTTACTTGGTCCAAGGACTGGGTAAATTATTCTCTGAGCCGCGCTTTAGATCCAAACCTCACAGCTCGCGTGCCAACCTGGTCTAAGCGAGCACTTTTTGGACCCCAAAAGTCGGGGAAAATTCCACCGTCTGACTGTGCACCAATCACTGAAAATATACCGATACTACTTGATAATCTCAATTGAAAGTGAACTGCTTTGGAGAAAAGATCGATATGAAAAGGAAAGATGAGGTGCATGTACGAGGATCCTGTCATTGGCTGAGGAAAAGTGGGGATCATCCCTCTTGAGCGTGTCTCAGCTCTCATAAATCTGCACATTAGACTTTCTTGTCTCGTAGAAGCAAGGACGGCTAGCAAAATCGTATGTGCATCACACACATCGACTTTTGAACCCCAAAACATGAATTAATTAAGGAAAAGAGGCGAGCGGTAAACAGAGCGAATGGTGGTGGCTGGGTGAAACCAAATTAGGCTTAGCATAAATGCACCTCTATGTGACCAAATTCCTTCAATTCCCCGCATCAGAAAAGAAACCGGGGACTTGATGGAAGGGAGGATTGGGTTGAGAGACGCAAAGACGATAACAATAGTGGGGTGGAGAGACTGACCGAGTACCTAGGTACTCTGCCAGGTAGGTCGGCAGAGTAAACAGCGAGGGATGGGGTTCTGATAATGGAACGATTGAACACGATGAACTTGTGAGTTAAGCGCATGTGCTTTTGTTTACACATTCGTATCAGAAGGTCATCTTGTGATCTGTGAAGCATCGGTTGCGGTATTTAAGAAACGCATTACCCCGCAGCCAATCACTAAGCGAGATTTCACTGCCCCAAAGTTTTGCCACCGCATCGCTCCCTAACTTCATAAAGCCTCGCGACATCACAACCCCCTTTTCTCACTAGTTTACTCCCTAAAAAGAAATTACATTGTAAGTTATCCTCACATTGCTCTTATAAACATAGCATTATGACACACGTCTAACAGGCTTACAATAGTAAAACCAACGCCATGAGCACCCCAGATCTAAGCGCTCAGCACACCGCTAAAGTTACTCTCCAAGTGGGCGAACGAACGTTCAATACCACTCGCGAGACCTTGATTAAAGATAGCCCGTTCTTCGCTATTCTCCTTTCCGAGCAGGGTGGCCACACTCAAGAAGATGGTTCATATTTTGTTGACGCAGATGGCGACTTATTTGAGCACATCCTTCGATATTTACGACGAGGAGTGTTTCCAATTTTCTACGACAAACTAAAGGGTCATGATTACGCCTTGTATCTCGCCCTACTACAAGAAGCCAAATATTTTGGTATCGTGAACCTCCAAAATTGGCTCGAGAACAAAAATTACCTCCAAGCTGTGCAGATAACGTACACATACGAAGGGGCTCACGATAAAACAGAGAACGGAGCGCCCATTGCAACTTTGACTACACCGGCAAACACAGACGTCGATTGGTTAAATGTCAATTTTCGGGTGGAAAAAGGATGGATTTGTCCTCACGAAATCTCGTCCCACCGGATGGATGTCGGAAAATGTGTTACACATTCGAGAATGCGCGGCGAGTTGCAAGGGAGATATGCGCACTACACGACGCGTGAGGGTTCTATTAAAAAATGCACCACTACTTTCAACAACGCTGTGTGTACAGTCTCTCCAGCAACTGCATCTGACTCTGAATCGATAATGACCTTACCTCCGCCTTACATTCAAGACGAATAACATTCTGTTTTTGCGTTTCTTGCCGACTTCATACCCCTCCTCATGAAGCAGGTGAGCCTGGCCATTGTCCTCCTGACTGAGACCGGGTTCACTTGAGAATCAACTCCGAAAAAAATTCAATTTCAAATCAGCATAACTGCGAGGCCCTATTGTAATAAGGGCTGGTGTTCTTAGGAGGAGCTTTTATTTGGCGAAGAACTCACACGGTTTGTAATATACCATTCAGTGCGCCGATTCAATAATACGATTCTTTTGTTTGGTTGAGTCGTGTGTATATGAGCTCTGCAGAGCGTTTGGGGGAAGAGTTGTGTCGAGGGTGATTTCTTCCCCTGACGAAAGCACACTAGCAAGCCAGCGCTCCCACACCATAAATCAGAAGAATTTCGAGCACATAATCCACGGTATTTTGGTCTCTTGACTGCGCCATCGGGTCCCTGCAGGTTTTGTCACACCAAAAAACCAGGCCGAACTCGAGCGTCGGATATCGGTACTCACCACATCACCATTTCATACACCCTGGACGAAAATCACATAAATAGAAGAAAAACACTAAAAGATATTAAAGCTTCTAGTGGGTCTATGTGTCGAAGTGTGCCGTTTTCGGAAGTTGTGGTTGTGCTTTGGTAGATATGTGACGGTATCTCATGTACTTAAATCCGACGAGTGAGTAGCCAGGTACCAGGTTCAAATCAGAAATCAGCAATGTCCACATGCTCATATTTCGTTGATTCCGATGGAAATAGCACAAATCTGATGTACATGGAAGATACGTGGCATACACACCGCCCTGTCTGTCATACTGTTTTATGTGGTATCACTCTCGTTTCCAAACGGGTGACGGGTAGGTATAGCGCTTGTCATACTTCGATTTGAATAAACTCCGTTGAATTTTCCTATTCTCTTCAGATTCTTTTCCATTTTAATTCCACTTACCAACGGAGAGAAATAACACAGCTAACGAAACATAAAGGGAAGCGGGCAATGAAGAAGGTTGAAATTAAGGAGGACGAAATTACCAGATATCGGGAAACTGATAAGGAGGTAGGACAATAAGAGGGACACCAGAGGCCCAGAAACAAAAGCCAAGGCAAGACGGAAAGAAAGCGGGGTAGTGTGAGCCAAACACCCCGGTTTGTTATCTATAATCTCTACACAAGAAAGAGTAAACAAATCCCTCGTCCGAATTAGATTTTCCAGATTTCTTCTTTTAAATATATTGATCGCCAGCACTAACACCCAAAGAACAGAGTCATCACATCTCGCTCACCTCAGCCCCAAAACAAAACAAAGACCACCAAAATGTCAGACATCAAATCAAAAATTACAACAGCTTTCACCAAAAACGGAACTATAACCCGAATGACGGAAAAAGTACCACTCGTGGGCCACCTCACAGCCACTGTACAAGCACTATCCGGCAATCCCTCCGAGGCGAGACGCGCCCTTGCAACCAGCACAAATGGATTGGTAGTTGCTGCTGGTGCAGTTGGAGGATACCTATTAGCTGGGCCACCGGGGGCCGTTGCGGGCGGTGCTCTTGCTTCTGCTGCCGGGATTGGAGTCGAATATAGCATTGCACAGACGATCAGGGATCTTGATGTCAGGGAAATGGTAGGAGATGTTAGTTTGGGGAGATTTGCAAGGAGTATGGTTTTCGATGGGCTGATGAGTGGGATTACGACATGAGTTCCGAGAATGGAGAGTTGGTGGCTTGTTAAGGACGGAGTTAAGCGAAGGGTGCTGGTTGATTTCGGTGTTTTAGATACGACATAACGAACATTACGAATACGACGAGGTGCATTTTACTTGGGGGGGCGTGCTCTCACTTTCCAAAGGGTCATCCATCACGATATACAAAACATTTGGTAGAAATCCTGCGAACAATTGACTCTGAGTTTGAAGACTGGCTTATGCTCTGGAGAGAATTGATGAAGTTGTTTCGAATGCCTGGAGGTCCGGTCGATCATTCAGCCACTATGAAAATAGATTTTTCATGTGGAAAAAGATATAACAGGCTAAAGATTTTAACTGGTGATATCCTCCCATCTAACCTCTCGGAGAGCGTCTTGATTTCAGCGGGAATTTAAATATATGCTCTTTATTCCTTCCTTCCTCTCTGAAGTCCAAAATTACACTTCACTTTGATAAACACTCTAGGGTCTGGAACAGGTCAGTTCAACGCTGATTCGGAAAATGGAATCACCTCCTAATCGTCGTCGTCTGCGCTCCTCCATCGCCCTTCTCGTTCTCTTCCTCAGTATCCTCCGCTTCTTCCCCTCCCCCTTCCCCTTTATCCGTATCCTCTTCATCACCCCACTCTGAATCTCCAATCTCCTCTTTCTCTTCTCCAAACTCCTCCTCCTCTTCTCCTTTCCTTCCCCTTCCATTTCTTCCTCATTCTCTTTAAACTCTTCCTCGGGCTCACGGGATTCAAAACTATTGTCAAGCATAGTTAAACAGAAAGGAACAGCGGAGAATTGTTTGAATTTTTTTATGGCGAATCGCCCGGTGGTATAGTGACGTTATCATTGCGAGGCCTTAGATCACAGGTTCATGAGTAGAAGCCCTTGATGCATAATACATTCGAACGAATGTTGACATTGAATGAGAGGCGAAGCGTGGTCGGTTACATATCACAGCTGCGGAAAACTTCAAGATTATCTTTCGTGGGGTCGAAGGTAGAATGGAGACTTTTGATTGGAGGACATTTGTTTACTAGAGAGACTGAAGCGTTGAGAGGGCTGTCTTGTTCGTCTTGAGAGGTGATAGCCGCAGAAAAAGACTCGCATTTTCTGTACATATCCTACATCGCTTTCCGAATCTCAATTCTTCCTTTCCGGATCGGTAATGGGCGCTTTACTCGGCGAATTATCTTTCGTACTTCCACCCCCTGACCAAAGACCCATTGTTGGCCACCAAGAGCTCGGAGGGGCTTTGGCACTCAGAACAGACTCAGTGGATGCATTTCGACTGGCGGCAGCTTCCGCAGCAGCAATATTTTTCACTTCTTCTTCCGTAGCCTTGGATGCTGATGCAGCTTCAGTAGTTTCCCTGATCATGTGAGCCCAACGAATTTGGTAGATATTGTATAATAGGAGAAACTTACTTTAAGGCTGCTTGTTTTCTCGCCTCGTAACTGTTTTCTTTCATCAAAGGACCAAATGTATACATCCCTGGCTCCGTTAGCAGTGCAAATGGGGGATGGAAAAAATAATGCGTGCATACCACCGCCAACTCCAACGCATGTAACGAGGATTAATGGGAGAAGGCCTCTTCTGCTCATTTTCGATAAATTACTAGGTACACCAAAGGGAATCTGGAAGTCACAGACTGGCACTGGGAGAGAGGCGATATGTAGTGATTTTAGGAGCTTAGAGTGAGGAATCGTTATTTATGGACTGGATGCTGCTAGATGCCTTATTATGATTGGCCAACCGAATGCGATGACCCCACCTCCCAGGGGCGGAACAAATCCGAGGGCGCGTCAACCTGGTCGTCGCGTCTTCAGGTGCAGGCTAGGCATGCTGGGATAAATGAATTCACAGATGAAATACCGTTATATGAGTACCGATGACTGATCCCGCCACCACGCTTCCTAGAGCGAATATTCTATGAGCATGCCACTCGGAAATACACCTGCACATGGCAAATTGGAAGGAGAATGGCGTCGTTCCAGATTCCGAGGATGAAGACGACGTGGACCTCGAGACTCAAAGCGATACGGACAATGCCAGTGTGCACACGAACCAGAAGAACGAATGCGGTGAAAATGGCGAGGTACGAGGGGAAGGAAAAATAGAAGGATTATCTGGCGAACAACTTGATGCCCACACGAAGGGGAACGAAGTGGACGAGCATGATGCTCACGAAAACAAGGAGGATCATGAGAAGAAGGAAATAGATGGGATACATTCGACGCCTGGCCACAATAACCTTCGTTTAGATACGCTAATACGGAATGAAAACCACGATGTTGGTGGGGAAGATGAAGGAGACATATTCGAGGACGAACTTGCACTCACGCCAACACTCAAGCCAGCCAGGAGGCGGCATATTGGACCGGATAATAGAGGGGCGCCCACGTCTTCTCATTCCCAACCACCAGTGTTCAGGATCCCCTCCTTCGAAGAAGACAGTGCGCCTCCTTCCCTTGAGGCTCTGCTTATTTCTCACTTGCCAGAAAACAGCAGTGGAAATGATCTTCCCGCCGAGGACGACATATCGACGAGCTATGTGCGAATTTGCTCTCCGAATAGTAGCCCTCTGTCTTCCCTGCCAGACAGTCAAGGCTCTAGGCAGAAGACACAGGTTCCTCATGAAACATCAAAGTCAATTGAGCATCAGGATCGTGTGGAGTCTACGGATCATGCTGCTGTTATGGCAATCATCGAAGATTCAGAAGTCTCAAGGCGTTCGTTTCGCCAGAGAAATCCTATCCAACTTCATCCCTATATGTTAGAGCAGGAAAAGTATCGCCAAACACTGAAAGATCGTGGCGTAAAGCCCATGAGAATCACTCAGACTCAAGAGGAGAAAGGATCCAACACTCGGATCTCTGTCTCTCCTGGCCCCCAGTCACAGAATACGGAAATCGATGTTGGCGATAGTCAATTGATGGATTTCGACTGGGAAATTCCTTCATCGCCCCCAGAGAAAGCAAATCAGAGAGTGCCAACCGAGACTGTACGGGTGGAGAGTCCTCTTTTGATAGGGAGTGCCTCGGACGAAGGTTCCATTGCGTCCGACGATGAGTTCCCCGACATTAACGAGCTTCTACGTGAACCAAAACCTGTTCCCAATACTACTGGATCGAAACGTCGGCTGAAAAAGTATTCTTTAAAGAATAGAACGAAATCACTCACTACGCGGCCAACTCTCAGCGCCCATCATGAGGACAATAGCATTTTTGACATACCAGTTTCTCCGCCTGTGACTAGCCCACCCTTTGACGATACACCCAGACCTTTCAGAAGTACCATTTCTCGGGCTACCTCCTTAACCTCCACAAAGGTTGGCACCCCAAATTCTTCTGTTTTGGAGCAACGGCACTTCCGTGTGCCAGTTGGTATTCGGACCCCTGCCACAAGCGCCATCAAACCGTCTGTAAGAGCAATTCCTGTGGATTCAGATTTGGATGACGACGATCCATTTGCTAGTGATCATGATGCCCCCCAGACAATTGAATCCTCTTCGGATGAGTCAGTTGATCGTACTCTTCGAAAGAAAATTCGTGGCGTACTTCCAGCTTCCCATCTTCGACTAAACCACAACTCGAAAAAGGCAGAGGCTCCCAGCGCAACACGACGACAAAGTTTTGATTCAGCGTCAACTACACCTCAAATCAGGCGTGGTGTTGCAATACCGAAAGCCTCAACAGCATCTGCACCAAGACAACGCAGAAACTTCGAGACCCCATTTCATTCTGATGAATTAGAGGATGAAAATGAATCTTATGCGGGAGGATTCGTCGCAGAGGACCATACCCCAACAGCACTTGATATGATTTTTGATGATCGTCAGGGTTTTGCTGAAGAAGAAAACATCATCGATCGCATGTTGCCCGCACAAAAGCGTGCCTCTAGAATCTTGAGTACCCAGCCAAAGAAAAGGAGACGCACTGGAATCGATTCTTTGTCAAAAAACAATTCTAGTGTGCGACAACCAAAAATTACTGAGCACTTAGACGGAGCACTACAACGGCAACGAAGCAGACCTGGCAAATCAAAGTCACTGGGCGTATTTGGAACACGGCCAAAGAAAACACGGAAGGCAGTGCCTAGATTGAGTATTTTGGATGCCGCCGATTACAATGACACGAGCAAGCAGTTGCCTCAATTCGTGCGAATCGCTGCCCGCGCCGCGAGGTCTAGAATAGGGCAAGGCAGGCATAGCCCGACCAAGAAGTTCATCAGAATGTCGAATCGAGAGGACACGCTTGACGTTCAAAGCGTCCTACAAGATTGGCGACGTGGGAAAATCCAACCTGCACACAGAGAGCGTCAAGGTGCTCATTCGAATGGTACAACGAGGCGGGCTCTACTACCAATTGCCGGTAATAAGCAAACTAAAATGGCCACTTCATCCAAAATGTCCTTCAATAAAACTAGCCATGGCGCATCAACAACATCTGCGCGAGTCTCCCAACCACCGCGACGCCTATTTGTTACCAAACCACGGCAAACATCCATTGCTCCATTTGTTACGCCTGGTGGACCAGGACAAGTCCCAGAATCTTCCCGGGTGCAATTGGGAAGCCCCAAAAGGGCACAATTCCACCAACGCAGACCGCACTTGAACCAATCGATCGCTAGACCTGCGCAGCTCGAGTCATCCGATGTAGAACATGTTTCCCGAGATTCTGAGTCATTCTTCAAAACATCAAAACGATCCCTAGATGTCATTTTCAGAGATTTGCGACGGCGTCACGGAGCTCAAGCGAACCCCCAGCTGGGTAGATTTCTGTCTGATCCATCCATCCAGCCCACTATAGAAATAGACGGTGATCCGGTTGCTACCCCTGCAGTACCTGCAAAGAAAGCAATGTTGGGTTTTTCTCGAAGGAAGAAGAACTTGCCAACACGTCTTGATGTTGACGCCGCTGAGTATCGACAACCCAGCGAGCCTATTATCATAGAAAGTCTCTCGACACAAAGTACAATAGACAAAAGTGGCAAAAAATTACAAGGCTTAGGCAAGTTTGGTACCAGATATCCTATCCATTTCGACATTCTTCCTTTGAACAATTCCGTATACTTTCATGACAGCAGTTTCATTGGGAGCGGCCGTCTTTCTGAAGTGATCAGTGAAGTAAGGGTACCAGAATGCACTGATGGTGTAAGAAATTCTTTTACTCTGGGCAACAGAGTCTTTCGATGGGATCAATGGAATGAAGTTGTATCGTCTGAAATCGGCGTATGCTTTGATTGGATGATTGAACAAGCGTGTGGCCCACAACCTCCGTTGTCAAACACGGATCCTGCGTCGGCGATTGACTTTATCATTGGGTATCTACAACATCATGTGGTATTCCGAGTACCTTATGACCAGCGTGACTTTCTATCCAGAATGTTCGAGGTTTTTAGTGACGTTTTGTCACGCCTTGATGGGCTTGACGAGGCCACCACCGGTGCTCACTGGATAGAAGTGTTCACAAGATCTACTATTGTTGTTTTTCAACTGCTTCAGATGGCACGAAAACTACCCGATTGCGAAACTTTGAGCTATGAACTGGAAGAGTTGTTAAAACGCGTCGCGAAAAAGGCCACCCGTCTTCTGTTAGCTGATGGTTTGGATAATCTTAGGAAACTATATGACGATCTTCAATACCTATCTTTCCGAGATATGGGATTAAAGAACAACCAAGTCGCCATCCAGGGTTGGGTGATATTAATAAAGGTTCTTGGTGCCTCTCAGATGCCCCGGGGGACATTTTGGGACATCGTGAACCCAGAATTAAGCGAAAGCAGTCTCCACGAAGTTTCAAATGTTCCGGCCTTCGAGAAATTGTGGTATTCAATGTTTACTCTTCTTCCCCTCTTCGCATTTGACGAACTTGGAATTGTCAAACCTAGATTCCGCAGTCACAATGTTTCTGACAATTGGGCCATGCCACAGAAGATATTGAAAAGAATATTCGAAATTTACACCTCAGAAACTCACCAGCCCCCAGGATTCAACGACTATTGCAGGGCCAACCTAGCGCGTTGCCATTACCTTATGGTTGAATGGGGATGGTGGAAATGCGGCGTATTGATCGGAACTATCTTTGACTTCTTTGCGTCTCAGAAGCTTGCTCATCTTCGTAACGAAGAGGTCTACGACTCGCCCAAATTTTTGACAAAGCTTAACACGGATCCATCCCTGGGTATTGAACGAGAAGATCGCTGCTTCCATATATTTCTCAAGGTGGTGGCTTTGGCGATAAAGCGTATGGGTCACAGGGGCGATGTCAAAGGTGTTCGAAACTTGGTGACCCGCTTATTTCCAAACCACGACAGAAACTTCCCAAAAGAAGAATCAACTTCCCATCGAGAATTGGCTTCACTGCGAAACCATCATGATCTTCTTTGCACTCTATACTGGGCAGCGCCAGCTCAGCAGCGGAAATCGCCCACCTACATTCAAGACCTGGTTGTCGCAGATCAGTCTCACACTGAGGCATGTTTAATTAACCTCCGAGCTTGGGAGAACTTGACTAGATTCGTGGTCTCTGAGCCCGTCGATATTCCTGCATACCATCCATTCACAAACTGGCAAAATTCTCTGTCTACTGCCCTTGCCAAGCAGTACTTGAACACGGAAGTCGAAGTAAGGGCCCAAGCCGAGTCGCTCTCGAAGGCAGATAAGGAGCCAATTTCGGAATCATTGCTTCGTGGTACGATTTCTGCAAATAAGAGAAGTACCATGGAAATGCTTCGTGTAATCGTCAAAGTGATGGGTCATACTGTCGAAGCAGCTACTTCCTCGCAAATGGCTATTCTTGCCCTTAATCCTAGTACGTGTCACGCTCTGTATTAGCACACCTTCTAACAAGACATAGCTGTTCTCCAAACGCTCTGCTCACAGGAAGTATGCGAAGATGATGTCTTCCCCGGAGGACTCATCAGTGACTCCATTGCTGTTGTAAGTCAGTTTTTGACGCAGATCGACAAACTAGAGCCAATAGTTGCACCTAGAGACCAGAATTGCTCTTCTGGGGAAGGTGAAAGCCAAGATAGTGATGACATGAGTCTCTGCCTTGTTCGGTGGGAAATGATACACGTAAGTCTCTACCGTCGAGGTGGTCAGGACTCGAATTTAACCACCTTACTAGCGTCTCCAACCGGAAATAGTACCCTTACTGCGTAATATCATTACGAAGGGTATGCAAGAAAACTCGAAAATGCCCCTCGACCTCTTGTCCAATGCAGTCACTTGCTGGGCTCGGCTAGCCACTAAAATGACAGAAGGTGCCATGGTAAGTCGAAGTGAACTTTGTGAACCCATTTAGGATACTGATAGTTTATACAGAGGTTGAAAGACTTCCTCATAAGCGGCTCAAATGCGGCTTTTCAATATCGCCACGGCTCAAGAAAGGCTATTGCTTATTGGCCCGTCTTACTGGGCGAGCTAGTTGAGTACAAGCATTTAGATGAGCTCAAGGTAATCCATTATCCTTTGGGGTTCGTTGTTATGATTGACTCTTCTCTAGATACCCGGATTCGATATTGGAGCTCAATGGCTTTTAGCAATCACCATGCCCAGTTCGACTACAGAGTTATCCCTTGGTGCAGTTGATATGCTCACCGCCAAGCTACGATCCAAGGGCCACTATTTGTTAACAGGGCATATTCGCCTCGCCTCTACTTTTTCTGGGCCTGCAAATACTGCGAGCAGAACACCTACCAGCCATGTTCTGTTCAAAAGTAAGACAATATGCTCTCTTGAAGAAATATTTGTGCTGATACTTGTAATAGGTGCTGTTGATATTATGCGAACTACCTTACTGAACCAAACCAACGTTGATCTGGTTCTTGGTAGTGGCTCTTTGAAAGAAGCACATACTATGTTTGCGACGATGTTGAAGCAGGTGATGGAATCAATGAAAAATCAACTCGAGTCAATGACTCCCGGCTCTATAGATCATTCGGAATATATCAAATTTGTTCAACCTATCGCCTCCATCATTCGGTCATACGCTAGCGAAATTCAACCTCTCTTGGATTTTTTCGTCCAATCCTCAGCGCACTATTGGCCAGGGGACACCGATCCCAATATGTACGCTGCTGGAGTCGTTTCCTACTCCCTTCGTCTGGCCAAAGACCCAAGTCGCACCTCGCCCCAGCTTTTCCATTATCTTTACAATGGCTGGAGACAAGATCTTGTTCAGGGTCGCATCAAGCCGCACATGAATCATGTCAAAAAGGGAATGCAGCATTGGGAGTTCACCGAGTTCATGCTTGCTGAACTCATTCCGGCCGCTCTTCATGTTGGCTTTCGGTGGGCAGGGGGATGGGCACTCTGCGCAACGTACCTACCGGTATTATCGAATCGACTTATAAAGTGCTTGCAAGAGGGTGATGGAAAAGCGGTTAGTGCATCGGAGTACCTGGTTAAACTACTGAAGGACATCATCAATGAACTTTCTGTATTGCACAGAAGTGTTGTCATTAACAGTACCAACACACTCACAAATCACCTTTACGTCGCGCATACGGTCTTCCAGTTCTGGCTCTCGGTAGCGCTTCCAATCAAAGTATTCGCTTCCTCACAAGCAAATGTCGGCAAAACAGTTGATGAAATCGAGACTTCCATGATGAAGCTCATGTCACAAGCCTGCCAAATTCAGGATCGCGAGTCTACTCAAGACCTCGAAATCCCTACAAGCCAAGTAACTCAAGGCGTACATTTCAATAAATTTGTGGCCGTTCTGACCCAGGACCTTACCGAACACTGGGAGGTCGCGAATAATGGACATGAGGTGGAAATCGGTAGCACACGGGCTAGGGACAATACCAAGACGAGGATGGATTTGGCTTATCTTCTCGGGGAGCCGTTGACGCTGAAGCAATTGCTTAGGAAATCGCTGTTGGTTATGCCGTTTTTGGGGGATGTGTCTGGTGTTGTGCTTCCAACGGAGGGTATGAGGAATCTTATGGTTGGGGATATATTTTTGTAGGAATGGGCGTGGCATTCAGGATGGTTTTACTGTGTGTTGAATGAACAGTATTGCTTTGGCTTAGCATTATTTTGGAGTATAAGTAAAAAGTGGGAATGAGGAATTGAAAAGTGGGTTTTCTTTAATAATGAATTTTCTGGTGAGGGGAGATGATTGTTGTATTGAGATATTTGATATTTGATGCCTTTGCTCCGTATATGTGGTTGAATCACGGGTAGATCAAACCTAGAACGAGGTGACTTCTTACACGCGTCGATGCCCCGCCAGAAGATATCGATTGTGAAATGCAATCGTGGAAATATAGAACAGTCTTGGACGGGCTATTCCAATCCTGACGAGTATTCCTGCGAAGTGTTGGTTGTTATCCTTCTCGTTGATAAAATAGGGAGGGAAAATCGAAAAAATGGACCAAAAATACAACACGCTTATTAAACGAGATCTCAATTGCTTATTTGAATTCATTCTTGAGTTTTTTAACAAGTTCTCTGCGATCTTTTGAGCTACTAGTTTCGAGACGCTACTAGATAGCGTGATCTGCGCGATGGGAACAATAGAGTTCATACTTGCGAAGGCACGGTAGATTCAACTTTATCTTATTACTATGTAGTTATGTGAAATTTCTTCTATGTATTCTTTAGTATTGCTCTTCGTTTTGATTTCTTTTAGACCAACAGCTGTTCTAGAGGGGCTGTAACACTATTCATTTACCTCGGTAGTAAAATTATAAAGTAAATGATGGTGTACTCTTTAGACGTTATTTATCACTGTTGTGAAATGTTTAAGATAAGGTTTTAGAAGAACTAAAAAGATAGAAAGAAGGAAATATAACTAACGCCGAAGGGCTTCCTAATCTCTGAAGATAGCCTTTGGGCCTTACTTGTAGCCTTAGTTGTTAGGCCTCAGATTGCAAGGCTGTAGCATTAAAAATAACATTGTAATGGCAAGAAATACCACCAACACAGGTGTTTTTTACAGTCGCTCTTTTCGGGCGCAACTTCTTGCTGGATGCAAACAGCAGCTTTGCGCGTCATCCGGACGTCGAATCGACTGGTTCTGAGGCGCCCATGTCGAATAGTTGCCGGTGTGAGGATTCGACACCCCCATCAGTCATTACTCTCCTCTCGGTCCTTCCACCCATCCCCAACTTCCTTCCGAATACCAGAAGACCCAGCCATCTCAGCAGCCTCCGATAGCGCAAATACACAACCTGAGAGCTTAGAAAAGGCTCCGGAAGAAACAAATAGCGAGGTCGATGGAACCAACGTCGAATCAGATACAGCAGATACAGCGAAGACGGCAGAGGACGCCGAGGTCGAGGATTCGAATCCGCAATTGAAACCGAAAAATGGCAGAAATGGGACAAACAGAAGGGGCCGCTCACGGGTACAAGAGGGATTGCCACCTTTAGTTTTACCGGAATGGTTTCTGGAAAGGAACGTCAAATGTGCAGGAGATCCTCCTTCACGAGGGCCCCTCGCTGTCTACGGTACGGTTTCTACCACCGCCAAAGAACTGGAGAGCATTGCGGGAAAATCAGGGGAAATACTTGTAAAAGTGGATAAAATAAAAGAAAAGGACGAGGAAAAAGATACAGAGCCTACAATACTGCCGACAATAGAATCGGAAACTGTTGGAGAGGTCTCGGAGGGCAAAGAGGAGACCATAACAGAGCTTCCACCTCGGATGAGAACTACAGTCGACGACATGCATATGTGCGACTTGGCGCCAACGAAGGACGCCAGGTATACGATGCATGTGGATGTTTACAGGGAATTGTTTGCGACTCTAAAGTCAGGCTTGACGTTACGTCCGCCAAAGAACTTAGCAAGCCCTTCGATAAACAAACCTGTGACTCTTCTACAATGCCCCAAAGATGGGGGGTCATATTACTTGGATTCCGCAGTGGAAACAATTGCCTCCAAACTCAACGCAGACTTGGTATCTTTGGATGCCCACGATATCGCTCAAATTGTGGGTTCTCACCTCGAGGAAAATGCTGCTTGGGCACAGTCAGCAGATTCAATGCTTGCATATGAGACTCACAACAAAGCCGGAAAATTGGAGGAGTTTGATCAAGACATGAGTAACGAGCCTCACCCTGAAGAGGAAGAGGAGGATCCTAAAGCTCTGACGGGTCTGCCATCGAAGGTATCTTCCTTTCTCAGCAAAATGAAGTTTCCCTTTGATCGCGCTCAGAAGATTCCTGGCTTTTCGGTACTTCTTGAACCACAACCAATAAAGACCCTGACGAGTGAGAGTGACCAATGGGCTGCTCTCAAATTGTCAACCATATTTAACACTTTGGTCAGTTTCCTCACCCGGGTTATCTTTCCTATTAGTTTTGCCAGAATATTTGTATTCTCCCTCAAAAAGCCAGCTAACCCAATTGTGTAGATTGATGCCGCCGCTGCCAAAAGAGCAGCAGCTACAACAGACAGTTCTAGTTCGCCGAAACCTTCCACAGGTACAATTATACTTGTGAGGGACTATAAGTCATTGGGCGCTACACCTCGAGGGTTCGAACTTCTTGCCAGACTTCGCACGGCTATCCATACCCGTTGGACAGAAGGCCATAACATTATGTGTGTGGGTACGACTTCGACCGAGGAAGGGGAAGCAGCTCTCACAAAATCCGAAATCCAGAGACTGCAATCCGATATTATGGAAGGTGAGAAACGAACAATTTTCGTCCCACCCGATCGACGGGACCATCAAGACGAAGTGTTCGAACTGGATGAGAAGGCTAGGATCCGACATATTAATGTTCGACATATTGAAAATATGATTGAAAGTTTGGTGGAGGGCATGCCGGAGTTGACCCCGGTTATCAATATTGAGAAGAACCTTGATATGTTGACGGTCGAATCTACGGGGCTTGAAGAGGCTGTTTGGACCTACTCCCGAGTTCATAGGTAAGTCGCTGACTTCTTTTGATGCCCTTTCTTCATAACCGAACTTCTCCCAAGGGTTGCACTGATCCTGTTGTCTTGATAGGGTTGCTACTACAATTCTCGGGCTGGAAGATTCCCCTGCAGAAATTGATGGTGAGATATTGAGCAAAGCTCTAAACTTACTTGCTTGGAGTGATGAAGCAAAATTCGCCTGGGGAGCTGAAGAGCTGAAAGCAGAAGACGCCGAAGCCGCAGAAATGATACGTGAAGGGGAAGAGGCTAGCCCAACCAAGAGCAAAGACATGACGAAGGAGAAGCTCAAGCAGATTAGGAAAAACTGCAAGCCTCACGAGAAGAAGCTTCTGGGAGGCGTCATTCTTCCATCTGATCTACACACCACATTCGACGATATTCGCGCCCCGAAGGAGACTGTCGAGGCTCTCAAAACCCTCACTAGTCTCTCTTTAATACGCCCCGAAGCATTCTCATATGGTGTTCTTGCTACTGATAAGATACCCGGGTTGCTATTATACGGTCCTCCAGGAACTGGAAAAACTCTGTTAGCTAAAGCAGTCGCAAAGGAAAGTGGTGCGACAATGCTGGAAATCAGTGGAGCAGAGGTGAACGATATGTATGTTGGCGAAGGAGAAAAGAACGTCAAAGCGGTTTTCACATTAGCCAAGAAACTCTCTCCTTGCGTTGTGTTCATTGACGAGGCAGATGCTATCTTCTCTGCTCGCGGCGACGCAAAGCCACGCTCCAGTTCGCATACGGAACTGATCAACCAATTCCTCCGCGAATGGGATGGCATGAATGATCTTGGCGCTTTGATCATGATTTGCACCAATAGACCTTTCGATCTCGATGAGGCTGTCCTTCGACGGGTTCCTAGAAGACTTCTGGTTGATCTTCCTGTCGAAAAAGATCGTGAAGCGATTCTCAAAATTCATCTCAAAGACGAACTCCTCGACGACTCCGTATCTCTGTCTAAATTGGCTAAAGACACACCATTTTACTCTGGTTCCGATCTCAAGAATGTTTCCGTTGCAGCAGCCATGGCTTGCATCCGGGAAGAAAACGAGGAAGCTGCGAAATATACTGGCACCGAACCATATGTGTTCCCAGCAGTACGTACGCTGAAGAACGCGCATTTTGTCAAGGCACTGGAAGAAATTAGTGCTAGTGTTAGTGAGGATATGTCAACGTTGAGCGCCATCCGGAAGTTTGACGAGAAGTATGGTGATCGCAAGGGACGGAGGAAGAAGCCTAGTGCGTTGGGTTTTGGGGGAACCACGATTGTGGAGAAGGACTCTGAGTCGGCGAGAGTCAGGAAGTTGGTGGTTTAGCTTTTTGGGGGTGGTGCGTGGCATTTGGATCGGCGTCAAAATTGCTGAGGGTTATGAGTGTATAATATTCTATGTATAAGTAAATAGACTTGATGGACTTAGCTGAGATATAATAGATGGGTTTTTCGTTGTATCCCTAGGTCTTTGGCTGTTGGAACCAGATTCTTCTAGCAACAGTTTTCTTAGACAAACATCGAAAATGAACTTCGAAGAATACTGCCAGAGAAGAGAATGAGATACCTTAAAAAGAAAGAGAGTATTTTGAAGATGAGACCGAGGATGACGAAAGTGACGACGAGTCTAGCGATTGCGATAATGGAGGAGAGGACAGCTCTAGTGGAGAGGTCAAGATAGGCAATGGTTTTCAGCAATTATTGTGAGGAAGACCTTTCGAATGTCCCTATTGATCATTCCGAACACGGCGCTGTATTTGGTTTCCTACCCGAAAACCTTTTCTTGGCTAAAGTGGACAATGGGATGGAATTCTTAATGACTCTATGGACTTTGTATTCGAGGGAAGCCCTTTCTATTTTGATAGTTACCTTAATGAAATGGATTAAGGAACAAGCTGGGAAAATTAGATTAGTTGAAATTACAGTATCTGGGCTTGTTAGAATGACCCGAAAAGCTATTGGGGCTAAACTAGAAACTAGACTTTTTCCTGCTATACTCATTTTGCCAAAATATATGATTTTGCAGAGTGACTAACACGTGACCCTGTTCTATGCGGTAGGATGAGCAGATTTTAGTACCGGCATACACCTCACCTCATTAAGCTATAAAACAGGAAATAGAAATCGCAAAAATACGAAATAAATTCCAGCATATTCTAAAGAAGCTAATTAGTCTTGATAAAAGTGCTGGTAGCTTTTAGTGCCGTTGTGGTTCTATTGGTACTACTCGAGTAGTTGTAACTGCATAGGATGTACTAAAATGGGCGCATCCATCGTCTCGTACTCGTACACGAGGAGAATGTCTCATCTAATCTTCGGATCAGATAAAAAATCTTCCCTGTTTGAATTCCCTTGGCACTCCGACGAGGGCGCGGAAACGGGTCAACCCCTTCTGTACCCTTCGAACCTCGATTTTCTCTCGTAATGCCGGACGAAGATCAATGGGCTTCTTCAGGGAGTCGGGGGGGAAGCTCAAGCTTGGAAGGTCCACGAGAGGGGCGCGTGTAACTCCGTGGTCGCTTCCAGTTTCCGTGCACCAATTTATTTTGGGGATATCTTCAATTCTTCTGCATTCTTCCAGTTCTTTACTCGTTACTACTGTTTTGCCCTGTACTGTTTCCTTCTCGATTTGCTGAATGGCATCCTTCAGTTCTTGTTAATCTCCACCTCCTCATCTAACCACTACAACCCTCTCCTCCTCTCTCACCATGGGCAAACAACTCGCCAGGTTCCGCCCAAAGGTGTCTGTACGCGATGGCGGAAAACAATCCGTCTCCTACTTTCGACTTTTGGTAGCTAGCGACCCCAAACTACTCGATTACGTATTACTCGTCGTCGGTTCGATTTGTGCAGTTGCCGCCGGTGTTCCTTTCCCTTTGCTTGGAATTCTTTTTGGTCAATTGGTGGATAACCTCAATTCTGGATCTTGTTCCGCGAACGTTTCTTCGCCCGCCGCCTTGAATCAAATTACCGAAAGTGTCAAGACAAAAGTCCTCCTCGTCTTATATGTGACAATAGCGAATTTCTGTTTCATCTATATACATACCGGCTGTTGGAGTATACTTGGCGAGCGTCTTGTTAGGCGGTTGCGGAAAACATATTTGGATGTCTTACTGCGCCAGGAAGTGGCATTCTTCGATACTTTGCCTTCTGGAGAAGTCGCCTCGAGGCTCGATGTCGACCTCCAGACCATCCAGACCGGAACGTCAGAAAAAGTCGGAATATGCATATCTAGTTTGTCCTATATGGTCGCCTCGTACACAGTCGCATTTATCAAGAGTCCAAAACTTGCTGGAATGCTTTCCTCACTTTTGCCAGCTTATCTTCTTATGGCATTAGTGGGAGGCCATTATACACAGAAGTTTGCCAGCCGAGTTTCTGATCATGTTGCTGCTGCAACTGCTGTCGCTTCTGCTGGATTATCTAACATGCCTCTGGTACAAGCCCTGGGAGCTAATGTGCGGCTAGAAGCTGTCTACGCAAAACATATTGGCCTTTCTCAAAAGGATGGCTTCCTCAAAGCATTCGCTGCATCTATTCAACTTGGCTTGTTGTACTTCATTGCATACTCAGGAAATGCTCTAGCTTATTGGCAGGGAAGTCGACAGATCTCTGAAGCGGTGGATACCAATGGATCAAATGCAACCGTCGGAGCTGTTTACACTGTGATTTTTTTACTGGTAGATTGTGAGTTATTCCGAGCCACACTGTGATTTCAAGCTAATTGATCCGAACAGCATCTTTCATTATCAGTCAGGTAGCTCCCTTTTTACAAATCTTTGCATCGGCAGCTGGAGCATTCGAAAAATTACAAGCAACTATACACCGAACATCAAAAATCGATGGTACGATCGACTCTAACGGGGAATATCTCACGGATGTCTCTGGGGAAATCGAGTTCCGCGACGTTTCCTTCACCTATCCTTCGAGGCCTGATGTTCAGATTCTACAATCATTTTCTCTCACAATTCCTGCGAATAAACAGACTGCGTTGGTGGGACTCTCTGGAAGTGGCAAGTCGACTGTGGCAGCCCTCGTTCAGAGGTTGTATGATCCAGATTCTGGAGATGTATATCTTGACGGAACAAACCTCCGAGATCTCAATGTCCGAAATCTGCGAAGTTTCGTAGGAACAGTGTCACAGGATTCTACGGTTTTGGATCGATCCATTCTTGAAAATATCGCCTATGGCTTGGTTAATTCTCCACTGGAGAAACATGCTCTTTTACGTGAAGCTCTTCTAGACTCCAGTCTGCCGGATCTCACCGAGGCTATCCGGAATGGAGCAAACGCTCAAGAAGCCATTGCTGAAAGCTCTTCTGAAGTTCAGAAGATCGTCAGCCTAGTTCGTGGTGCCGCAAAGGATGCGGATGCTCTCTCATTCATCGAAAACCTGCAACATGGATTTGCTACTACGGCTGGGCCATCTGGAAGCCGAATCAGTGGTGGCCAAAAGCAAAGAGTCGCCTTAGCTCGAGCCCTAGTCCGTAGCCCTAGCATTCTTTTACTCGACGAGGCAACTGCATCCCTTGATTCCGCTAGCGAGCGGCTCATCCAAAAGGCTCTGGACAGAGTTTCAATTGGACGAACAACTATCACCATCGCGCATCGTCTTTCAACTGTGAAGAATGCTGAAAACATCGTCGTTATGGGGCCAGGGGAGATCTTGGAGCAAGGGACCTATGCAGAGCTTATGCAGAAAAACGGAACATTTGCCAGCATGATACGTCTTCAAACTTTACAAGTCACATCCAAACTAGCCTCGGCAAATGAAAACGAAATATCCTCCATAGGTGCTTCAGAGATTAGCAACTTCTCTCTGAGCGGACCCCAAAAACTTATGGTTGTAGACGAAACTAAAGAAAACTCGCCTACTGACAATGTCCAAAGCCAGGTAGATGCCGTACCACACAATAAAGACGGATCCAAAGCCCCGGAACCTCCAAAATCCGGTCGCTCTTTTCTTTCCACCTTTGCTGGCATTATTTCTATGACAAGGCGGCATCTATTATGGGTCTTCTTAGGAATTTCCGGTGCGATGGTTGTTGGAGGTTCATACTCAGCTGAAGCCGTCATTTTTGGACACACTGTTAGCAGTCTCAACCCCTGTCGCGGAGCAGACAGTATTCGATATACCGGAAAGCTTTATGGACTCTTATTTTTCGTCTTGGCCATTGTTGAGTTCCTCGCAAATGTGGTCAGCACATCTTCATTTGGTCGCCTTTCTGAGAAACTATTATACCAAGTCCGAATTCTGTCTCTCAAATCGCTCTTCTCTCAAGATATTTTCTGGCACGAATCTGAAGGCCGGACACCGGGATCCTTGATTACATATATCAGTAGCGATGCTAATTCGCTGAGTGGCATAACTGGAGCTATTCTTGGCGTTATGCTTTCGGTGGTCGTGAGTATGATCTCTGGGACTATCTTAGCACACGTGGTCTCCTGGAGAATAGCAGTAGTTCTTCTTTCGACGGTCCCAGTCCTGTTGGGTTCCGGCGTCTTGCGACTTCGTCTTTTAGCAAAGTTCCATGCTCGACACCAAAAGGCTTTCAGCAACTCAGTCAGCTTAGCAACCGAGGCGGTAGACTCAATCAAAACCGTCGCCATTTTCTCGTTGGAACAGGAGATTGCGGGTACCTTCGACCGTTCTTTGAGAGCACCATACGTGGAAACTCTTAAGACTGTTGCATATGGCAACGTTTGGCTTGCCATGGCGTATAGTATCGGTAACCTCGTATATGCTTTGGCGTATTGGTGGGGCACTAGACAAGTTGTGGAAGGACGCGCAACTACTTTGCAGTTCTTCACGGTTCTTCCTGCCCTTCTCTTCAGTGCCCAACTTTGTGGTCAATTGTTCTCGCTCGCGCCAGATATTGGAAAGGCGGGTATCGCAGCCGCTAGAGTCCTTGATTTGATTGATATTGGCCCAGAGAAAGTGTTGAAGAATGGTCCTTCTGGTCATATCTCAGCTGACCTCGAGTCGTCCCATGGCTCTACGGAGAAGAGGGGAATTATTGAAGAGGGAATGAGAATTACTTTCAAAGACGTAAACTTCTCATACCCAGCAAGACCTCACATCGAAGTACTTCGTGGACTTGACATCTCCATCCAGCCAGGAACATTCTGTGCATTGGTTGGACCTAGTGGAGCAGGAAAATCAACCATCATCTCACTGGTTGAAAGATTCTATTGTCCGGCTTCTGGAGCAGTAGAGTTAGATGGCGTCGACACATCCAAAATTGACTCCGTCTCTTTCCGAGACGACATCGCACTTGTTCCGCAAAAGAGTGCTCTCTTTGACGGGACTGTTCACTTTAATCTCGTACTTGGAGCACGACCTGGCATAGATCCAAGCATCGAAGAGATCCAAGCAGCTTGTCGATTGGCAAATATACATGACACGATCATGGCATTACCGGAAGGTTACGAGACTCCATGTGGCTCCAACGGCGATCAATTCTCTGGCGGGCAAATGCAACGACTTTCAATTGCTCGAGCACTACTACGCAATCCGCGTCTCTTGCTCTTGGATGAATCTACAAGTGCTTTAGATGCTGAATCGGAAAGACTCTTTGAGGAAGCGTTGGAGAAGATTTCCAAGGGGGTTACAGTTATTGCTATTGCGCATCGTTTACATACTATCCGAAGAGCAGATTGCATTTTTGTGATTGAGGATGGAGTGTGCGTTAATCGTGGGACACACGATGAGCTGGTTAAGAGTAACGCTACTTATAGGGATAATGCTTTGCATCAGACGCTTGATCAGTGAGTAGAAAGTTGGGCTGTGTTGCATGGAGTTGGGGGGGTTGATTTTAGAGTAATGTTTTATTGGAGATGCCGCAAGCTGGAAATGAGACTTTAGGATACAAAATTATATAGATGGCGACATATTCATAGACACCTCATTTGATTCAAAAGTAAACAATACATCCCTTCACCTGACAACTCACGTGCATATCACCATTTTGTGATCCAACTCCATTTCAAGAAATACCTCAGTGTGTACTTCGTCACAGACAAAATAAGGGATTTTCTTCAAAAAATCACCGTTCATTCGCCAGAGACGAAGTACAATCCCTTTCATTCCGTACAACCATGACTCTATACTCAAGTGTCCCCCGAATACTCAATTCCTCCCTCTCACACCCTCAACTCAACCCGTAACCCTCCCCGATATCGGGAATAAACAACCCTCACAATTCAAAACCACACCACAAAACACAAACACTCCAAGGGTAACCCTTGAAACTCACTACTGCAATGCATGGCAGCATAACACGCAACCAAAGTGGACACCGCTTCTCAATCTCGAGATCTGATAAGATGAGAAATTTAATTTTTTTTCACGCCAAGAGGGAATTTAGCTGTGAGCTTCTTGTGGAGCGATGTATCCACCAATGAAGAATTTATTTTTTTTCCTTTCCTTCCTTTTCTTCGGAGATGATGAGGAGTAACTGTTTTGAGGATGAAGGCCGATGACCCATGGTGCCCAGCTTTTGGTCGGAAGAATCGAGGGGGTTGTGAGGGGGGGGATGGAGGGAAAAGGAAAAGCGGCAGTGAGGGATTGGGAAGGGTTTTGTAATTATCTTCTTCTTTTTTTTTTTTTTTTGAAGAAGAAGAAGAAGAAGAATGGGTGTTTACTGTAGTGATATATGGTAAGGGGAACTAACTTTGATATAAGATATAAAATCTACTTATGGTACCTGGAATCAAGACTTTATGTGCCACCTTGAGAGTCCCCGCCGCTTTGCTTATTCTTTTTAATCGCGGATCAGATAAGATCGATGGCCCTTGGCAGAGCCACCTGGAGCCCCACAACGGGTCCCCACCAAGTTTCACAGGGCAACTTCCACAGTGGGGAAGGATATACGGAACCAGAGGGGGTTTATTATCTGGCTTTTCGCAAAAATCGACACATAGTCGCACAGTCGCATAGTCGCACAGTCGCACAGTCACGGCCATTCTTCGACAAATTAATAAGTCCATTACCCGACGAATAACCTTAAGTGGCCTTCGCGGTGTGCGACCAAGGGCCACCAATCTAGTAAGTAGGGGACCAGAACTCATAGTCATGGATGGCTTGCACACTCAAGGCGCTCGAGGTAGGGTTGGGATGGACTCTGCTTCTGCGGAGTTCTCCCCCGTCACAGTCGGGCAAACGCCCATTTCGTCATTTGTCCTGACCGCCGGAATGGGGAATCGGAATCGGAATGGGAATCCAATGACTGTGTCTCCTGAAGCCAGCAAGAAGCCATTGACCTCAGAGACTGAATCTTCGTCTTGCCAGACCCATTCTGCATACACACCACCAGCCATCTTTTTCCAAAACCTTACTGTTCGATCAGCAACATCAGCAACACCAGCAACACCATCAGCACAATCAAAGCCACCAACGAGAAGTACTCTACAGAAACCGAGAAAATGGAGCAAATTTCGAGCACGTCTCCAGCAGCGGCAGCGCCCTCCAAGAAATTCCAATCCCCTTCCTCAAAAATCCTCGACCTCGTCTGTGTTGGATTCGGGATCAATAGTTTAGCTCTTGCTACAGCCATCAAGGATAACAACTCTTCATCCAATGTCCGTTTCCTCGAACAAAACTCCGGTTTCAGCACCAAGAGTACCTCCTCTTCAAAAAATATGGACATCTCCTTCATGCATGATCTTGCAACACTGCGGGATCCCACTTCGGAATTTACCTTCTTGAGTTATTTGCAGCACGTGGGAAAGATGGACCAATTTCTTGAAGCTTCGAATGAGGGTTTGTCCGGACCTCTGAGAAGTGATTTCGAGTCGTATCTTGGATGGGCAGCGGAGAAGTGCTCGGATTTGGTATCCTATGGGCAGCAGGTTATTGGTGTTGAGTCTATTTCGTCGAGCAGATGGGCTGTCCAAACGAGATGTACGGAGACGGGAGAGACTCGGGTTTTGGTCGCAAAGAACGTTGTTTTTGGAAATGAGGAGCAAGCTAGAATTGCTGAGCAATCGTGAGTCAATTGTCTCCTGAACGGGAAGAGAGAAATTAATTGGGAGTAGGGACGAGAACTCCTTCGCTGGCCAAAGCGAGGCAATGCAGATGCTTCAAGTCACAGAAGCCGCAAAGGAATTATGCAACAACAAGTCTCAACAAGTAAGTGTTCGAACAAAATTACCAGCAAAGACCTAATATCTAATAATGCGTTGTAGCAATCCTCGGATTCTCGTTTCGCAAAGTTATGTATTCACACAGTCGACATACACAACCTCGTTTTCTCGGACGCTGAGCCGCTGTTCATAAGAGCAATGCTATAATTGGGTTCTTTCACGAATGATGAATTTAGAGGGTGATATTAGCAATACCTTTTGTCTTGGAGTATAGGTGCTGGCAAAAAACCGGCGTTTGCATAGCTGTCTCCACATGGGAGTAATTCGAGTCCGGTCCACGGGCCACACCTACACCAAAAAGGCGGCCTCGAATTTCTCCTATGTGGAGGCTGTTTAATTAGGCATAAATGTAAAGTCCTTATCAATGAAATCTACTTGCTGTATAGAAAAAGATTCGAGCCTGCACTGACAAATTATGTGTATCATAGTTATAAAATAATACTTTTAGCATCCATCGCGCCAATGTTTAAGCCCATTTTCTCATCTCCATACTTTCGGGCCTTCCCGTGTCTTGTACGCATTTCTGAAAGTCAAGACCCAGAACCAAGAAAATAAGAGACAGCCACACAACAACCGGTAGCATCCATCCTAGCTTCTCACTAGCTCGATCTGATAAAGACCTCCCCCACAAAACCCGCAGGGGTCGGACAAGGTAGTGGAGCAATTTAGGACCATCTGATAAGCATAACCGAGCCTGGCTGCATGAGAAAATTCTGCAGCCCTCCATTTGAATCACCCCAAGTCCAAGTCCAAGTTCCACAAATGTCCACATCCGGGCAACCCCAAGAAAAATTGTCTGCTGCTGATTCGAAGTAGGGGGAGGGGACGTCATATTCGAAGGGCCGATCACGGATGAATGGAATGGAATGGGCACTTTCGTGGATGTTTTTGTTCGCTTTTCATGGTCTCCTCGTAACACCCTCCCCCCCCCTTCCCCTTTGAATGATCCGATTGTTGTGATTTTCTTACTTTGGAGGGTGTTTCCCGGATTGTCAGGCTGTCGAGACACATGGGTTTTTATGTGGATGTGCTGTTCGAATGGCCATACTCCGTACCGAGGCATGAAGAAGTCTCGAGGGGGTTGTGGTGCATTGCATGGTCTCGAATATCCATCCCAGTAAGTTCCATTTTCTCTTCCTCGTCCTATTTGGGTAATAATTTTGAGCTCGAATTAAAGCACGTAATATACCGGATGCCGTCCTCTCGGGATGTCAGGAAGGTGGCTAGCTGCTTCTCCGTCCGGGTGGGAAAATTGTGGTAGATCTCATCTTTCTGTTGTACGTCATCCGCTGCATTTATCTTTGAGCCACTGACGAAGAAGGGCTTGTAACTTGTACTTCATTCTTTGGTGTTGTATTTTCTGTTTTGAGCGGTAGAGGACGACTTCGATTTTCTACATTTTTTGGACTGGGAGTTGCACTATTTGATTTTTGAATTACACCGCACAACCAGACATCATGGAATTTGCAATCGAACTTCCTAAGAATCACCAACCTCCATCCTTGATACAAGGTCCCCTCTTTCCACCCCTACAATACAAGACTTTGGGCCAGGTTCTAGACGAACAAACATTACTTCGAGGTGATAATGAGAGTATAATATGTCCGACATTAGGCACACGATGGACGTACAACACTCTCCACGAAGAAAGTTTACACATTGCCCAAGGTCTTCTTGCATTCGGCATTAAATCTGGAGATAGAGTGGGAATACTGGCTGGAAATTGTGCGGAATATATTGCCGTATTCTTTGCTTCAAGTTATATTGGGGCCATTCTGGTGGTGTTGAATAATACTTATACGAAGCAAGAGGCGACGAATGCTTTGGAACATGCAGGTGAGTAGTTGAAATACGTTGCCGGGGTCTATGCTCACTATTTCTATAGGGTGCAAGATTCTTTTCACGGTTCCAAAGATTGGACGAGTGAGTCTTCGAGAGCTTCTAAATCAACTTGGCCCGAGACCATATGAGTCTGGGAGATCAAAGTCTCTTGAGAATGTCGTTATGCTACGCCATACTCTAGGCGGTTTCATGAGTTATTCCGATGTCAAGAATGAGGGAAAGAAACTTGGTCCGGAACCTTTGGAAAGAGCCAGAGTAGCCGTGTATCCTGATGATACTTGCAATCTCCAATTTACCAGCGGCTCAACTGGTAACCCAAAAGCTGCTATGCTAACACATTTGTGAGTCTTATTACAAAGTCTCTGAGACATCTAACTGACTGAAGATAGCAATTTAATCAACAACGCAACATCAATCGGTTCGCGTCTCGATTTCACAGAAGATGATATTCTCTGTTGTCCACCACCACTTTTCCACTGCTTCGGACTTGTTCTCGGCGTTCTGGCGGTCATCACACATGGTGCAAAAGTAGTTCTCCCTGCCGAAACCTTCGACGCAAAAGCAGTCTTGCATGCTATTTCCGCGGAAAACTGTACCGCTCTTCACGGGGTCCCTACCATGTTCGAGGAAGTTCTGAATCTACCTAGACCGGAAGGATGGAGTTGTGAGAATTTGCGGACGGGCATCATTGCTGGTGCACCTGTTCCAAGACCGCTGATGAGAAGATTGTTGAGTGAGCTCAGTATGAGTGAGTTTACTAGCAGTTATGGTAAGTCTCGCTCTCCCATGGTTTCTTGGAAGTGATGACTGACGATATTGTAGGATTGACGGAAGCTTCTCCAACTTGTTTCAATGCTTTTACTGCTGATACGATCGATACCCGTCTCACGACAGTCGGGAGACTTCTCCCTCATCTTAAGGCTAAAATCATTGACCGGGAGGGCAATATTGTACCTCAAGGTTTGAGAGGTGAGCTTTGTATCGCTGGGTACTCACTTCAAAAGGGGTACTGGAATAATTCCGAGAAGACTTCTGAGGTTATGAAGAGAGATGAGAATGGTGTCTTATGGTTACATACCGGTGACGAGGCTTCCTTTACCGAAGATGGATATTGTACCATTACCGGAAGATTCAAGGATATAATTATTAGAGGTACGTTTTGTCCACTCAATATCTTTCGAATCGTTAGGCTTTGAATTAACGCACAGAATAGGAGGCGAAAACATCTACCCCGTCGAAATCGAAGTCCGTCTCTGCGAACACCCATCCATCGCCCGCGCCGTGGTAGTCGGGATCCCAGATCCCAAATACGGCGAGGTAGTAGCTGCTTTCCTGCAACATACCGACGCTCCATCACCATCAAGAGAAAAGCCCAGTGACGACGGTATTCGAGGATGGACACGTCAAGTCCTTGGAAGACATAAGGCGCCTGTTTATATATTCTGGTTTGGTGAAGAAGGGGTACCGGCTGAAGTTCCGCAGACTGGGAGTGGGAAAGTGAAGAAACCGGATTTGAGGGTTTTGGGTGAGAAGATCGTTAGAGAGAGAGCTGGGGAACCTGTGAAGGCGAGACTTTGAGGGTTTGTAGATGAGAAGATTTATTTATAGAGGGGGTTTTTGTTTATATGGGGGGGTTGGAGTAAGTATTTGTTGCTTTCGTGATAGATATTTTTAGAGATAGGTTTTGCAAAAGTATCATATTTAAAATGTAGATTTCAACTCAATGAGATCCCAAAAAGAATAAACAAATCAAATCCATCATTCACAGATCCACAAAGAATCCTCTCGTGAAATTAAAATTTAAAAACCTACAACTTCGACCCCCGACTAGCAGCATACCACTTATCCGCCTCCTCCAAACTCCTCCCCCCATCCCACTCAAACGGACACAAGCTAAAAAACTTCTCCCTCGAGCACTTCACAAACGCACTCCTCTTATGCGGGAAATCCACATACTTCTCCACGGCAAACCCATGCGCGAGATCATACGCCAACACCCTGCTATTCGTCGCACGAGGCTCGCCAACTACGCACGTCGTCCTGGGATCATCGAGGAAAATATAATGCATCAGGCTGGACCACCATGCACTTACACGATGCGGTCCCCGATATCGGATATCGCCGACGAGGGAGTGGCGGCCGCGATCGAAGTCCCCGGCGTCGTAGTAGGCTCCTAGTGTATCCTCCTTTATACCTGTTAGTTTCATTCTCGAGAAAGAAAGTAAAATTAATAAAACAAAAAATAAAAAACGGATTAGATTAGAAAATGAGGAAATGTTGTTCTTCCTTACCTTCGCCCAATAAACCTCGAAATAAGCAAAAAACGTATCCTCGAATTTCGCCAGGATGGTAACGATATGTTTATCCTCATGCAAATTCCTCAAATACGCACGATGTTGCTCCACGGTCCCCGTCTCGTTCCAACCCTGTGCAACGCGGGGATCGTTCTGCCACGTGTGGAAGAGATTCAAATGCTCGGGATTCTCATAGTCGAGGGCAACCATGGAGAAGTGTTCTTGGAGGTGAGGGATGTAACGACTGTAAATGACGGAACCCGGGGTGGGTTTTGCTGGTCGCACGGGGTGGTGTGCGTATATGCGGGAAGAGGGGAATTTGTTCGTTTGCGTGTAGGTGAGTGGCATGAGGGGGTAGGAGGATAGGGCTTGCGGGGTGGATTTGAGGGGTATTGGTTCTGAGAGCCAGAGGGGGCGGGGGCCGAAGGGGGAGCCGGCTCCTTGCCAGAAGGTTTCTCGGAGGATGATGAGTTCTTCTGATTCGGGCTTGTCTTTTCCGGAGGGGTGGCCGGTTGCCAGACCGACTGAGATTAAATCCTGTTGGAGGCTTGCTTTGGTTGCGCCATTGAGTGTGAGGCGGAATTTCTCGTGCTCGGGTGATAGGGAGAAAGAGGCATAGATGATGAGCCAGATTTGACTGAGGATTGGTGAAGAAGCTCCCTTCCATTGAATTGTAGCTGAGGGGCTTCTTCGTGCTCTAGCCCATGATGTATTGTCGTCTAGAGAAACCTTCTCTCCATCTAGAAGATGGCTGAACAGAATATTGGAATTATGGAGGGGGTTTGGGATTGCTGCTGCTGCTGCTGCTGCTGATTCTTTGCCATTTGATTCCTTTGCCTGGACAAGCTCGATTTGAAAGTTTGCGGAGGAAGTTGAATCGCCGGCTGCTGAGCGGAAAATGCGATAGTTTGCGTTCCAAGGATGCGGTAACGCGAATGTGAAGTTATCCCATTGATCTGCCATTTTGAATATAATTGGTGTGTATACTGAAGTGAAGTGAAGATGAAAATATTTGATGATGCAAGAAATATTTCAAGTAGCTCTGAAGAACGGTGACAGCTTTGGCGGGGTCAATACAGGGTAAATGTTTTTAAATCAACAAGAAAGAAGACTTCAGAAGCTACCCATGTCCAAATACTTTGAAATAGTACCTCATTTGACCTAGTTCCAAAGAATCAAGCCTCAGAACAGGAAATGGAATCCATAGGCGGGGACGCTTATGCCGGGTCTAGCGAGCCCCTGAACAATATCCCAGGGTTCGGCGGTGACAGGGTTACGATCTAATCAGTGCGATTGATTAGATTACGTTACCGCAACCCCACTTTGCCAATCCCCCCTTGCAAACTCTGCTCTTCCACACTTCCAGAACTAGGATGAAAACGTAACATCGGAATGGCGTGATGTGTTTTGCTCGGATAATTGTGTGTGATAATAATTTCCTCGGAAATCGTTTTTGAGACACCGGCAGAGACGATTTGTGAAAGCTCCGGCCAAAGAAATCATACACTTACGGAAACACCTCCATAAATTTCAGCCAATCGACGTCGGTATCACCAGATACGAATCAAATTTCCCAATCACAATAATTAATTAACCACGTGATAAGGAATTTGGACTGGTAGAGGACTCGTCCCAAAGCCAAGAGAATATACATCAAGATTCCTCATCTGAACTCGACTTTTTCGAATCTCAGTCGCATCAATCAAGACCAAAAGCAAAGTACAAGAAATAGTCGAAAATCAAAGAATCAAGGAAGGATCCAAGGAAGAAAATAAGACGGATATACAATGTCTACTTCCACAGCTGTCTCGTGGCTCAAGCGAGACGTGCTACTCTTTGCACATAGCATTGGCTGCAAAGCTGACGAATTGCATTTCCTCTATGTAAAAACAACCAATGACAGTCATGTCTACTATTCTAACGATCCTCCACTAGGAACTACATCCCAATTTCCAAGTTTTTCCAACATATCCTGTAATACTGTGTACGTTCTTCCAAAACAATAAACAATAGACGTTCTAACGAGACAAAAAGCATTCAAAGATTCAACTCAAGAAGTCATTCCCTATAACACAACTTTACCTCATCCACCCGTCCCAGACATGAATCCTCAACCACCACCACTTGATCCTAGCAAAGTGGTAGATGGCATTCGACATCTCAAAATCCACAAGACCCTTCCAACATCCACAATAGGACGAAATTTTTCTATGCGCAAATCTATCGTAGGTATCTACGACAAGGGCTCTGGAACAATTGTGCACTCCCGACATGAACTTTTGGATGATTCTAAAGGGGAATGTTACGCCGAAGTTGACGCACAAAGTTTCTATGTTGGTCAAGGAGGATGGGGAGGCCCGAGAGGACCTAAAGCTGCGGATCTCGAGACACCAAAGCGAGAACCGGATTTTGTGGTTACGGAGCAAACAAGCAAGGAAGTGAGTCTTTTGTATAGGTAAGATCTCAAAGTATCAAAAACGAAAGATTCAATACTAACAAAAGCAAGATTGAACGGAGACTACAACCCGCTTCATGCCACACCCGAGCCCGGGAGAGATATGGGATTTCCGGGTGTGATATTGCATGGACTTGGAACTTGGAACATCTGTGCACATGCAGTCGTTCGTAGTATTGGCGGTGGTGATGGAAGTACGCTGAGGGAGTTTCAAGCACGATTTGCATCACCTGTACTTCCAGGAGATAAACTCGTCGTGGAGATTTGGAATGAGGGAATTATTGATGAGAAAGAAGACTTGGTAGATGTCAGATTTCTATGCAGAGTTGAAGGTGGAAAGGTGGTTTTGAAAGCGGGACAGGCAATCTTGAAGCTGGAAAAGTCCAAAAGCAAGCTCTAAAAGGGGGCATTGAGGAGGCATTGATTTGATTATTGGGCTAGCTCCAGCAACGCAGACCGTAAGTAAAAACGCGTTGAATGGCTTAATGAGAATTGTATGGAAGAAGGAAATAAACTTAGACTTCTGTTAAGTCGCTGTGGCATCCATTGTGAAAGGTGCATAACTTGCAAAATATTATTCGGAAGCAAGAAACCCAAATGCTCGATGGGGAGCATCTTGGGGAAGTACGTTGTTCCCCTTCTGTGCTCAATGATATGACCGATGAAATCAAAAAGCAATAAAACATTACTTGCACCGGGGCCACGACCAAAAATTGCGGAGGGACAAAAATCATTAATATCTATGAAGCTGAACTCAACTTCTACTTCCTTGATAATTGTCACACTAAAAACTCCCACAATTTCCGCTCTGAATATCACTCCGACTCCACTACCTCTACCAATTCCACCCCGTGCTGTAATCCCGAGGTGTACAGCGGGAGCAATTTTGCTTGTAAGTTCTCCTGGTCGACCTCTCGAACAACCTTAACACTACTGGCTTGCAGTAGGGTGGACTGTTCGGTTGGATGAAGTCCTATGTACAACTTTGACTAACTGATCATGAGAGCGCCAGCCACGGACGGTTCGTCGTATACTCGGTGAATAGACCAAATTGTGGAAAATCGTTGGGATAAGCAAGTAAAAACATAAGACTTATAAGAATGGTTCAGAGGAATCAAGTCTACTATTCCCAGCTAATGTAATAATTGTTCTAGAGCTTCACCTTAGGAAGAGAAACTCTGGATTTAGTACAGCTCAGCACAGGAGACAATAGGAGAAGCATGGAGAGAGAAAATATATGAACTTAGGGCGTGATAATGTTCTGGGAATTTTTAGGGTCAAATAAGACTCTTGAAGTATGGTGAATCATTCGAACGAAAAGGTGTTGATTCTTCGATTTAAGAGGATAAATGACCGCACCGATGGAGCATGTAATGAATGGCAAAATAAATAATATTATCGATCTCTGCCACCCCCTTTTATTCTCGCTTAGGGCCCAAGAAATGCCACTTGTAACCCAATAAAGGTGCCAAGAGCTGGATATTACGTCCACCCACCCTCCTGTTAACCAAAAATGAAATCTCCATCTTTCCCCAGATCCACCTCAGCCCTAGGCGGGGTTTCGGTTGGTGTGGCCGTAGGTGCCCATTCACCGGCTCCCGGCATTGCTCCCCGGGAGAAACGGAGAAATGCAGAAAGTCATGGTCGGATCCGTTTGGTACTTTGATGCGGAGGGTAATTTTCTCACCAGAAAGACTGTGTGTCCAGTTCGGTTCTGTGACACTTGCCTGTAAAATAACGAGTGTAAGTACTAATACCAAACTGGGAGGGGTTAAAAGCCATATCGGGAGCAAGTTCCAGCAAACCATCTACGTTCAAAACATTCGCCAGGAAACCCACAGACTTTCGTCGTCATGGATTCTCTGAGGTGTTGCCAATATTCCCAACGGATTGACCATTCTCCTGGTGTATAAAGCATTATTCTATAGCTTCCACCAGTTCCAGCAAGTGCGTAACATTAGGACTTTGGAAATGCGACTGTTGTAAGGCTCAGCGGGTGGATCAACGACTGCAAGAGCACCATGGAACCTTTCAAAGTAAGCTTTGTAAGTTGCAAAGTTGAAGGTTTCAGTTTAAAAAGGTGCCATTCCAGAAAAATATTGCATCTTCTCCAGAATCGGTCCCCATACCAGGTACAGCATTCGCATTCCCGATTCCCGAATCATTTCCAGGATGAATAGCGTAGCATCGAACTTGTGAGACACCGACGTATCCGTTGGCGCTGGATCCTCCGTTGCCTCGCTTATTGGTCCCTCGCCCGTTGCTGCACGTATGGCATTTGCAATCGCGGTAGAGTTGAGGTACTAACTACAGCCAGTCAGTTAAATCGATCGGTATGCCAATGAAAATTTTCCAAATCAGTGTTACCATGTTCAACAGTCATTTTCAATATACTAAAAAGGTTGTCTGGGAAAGAAAAAAGTTTCCAATGATCGAAGGAAAAAGGGTGAAATGAGGAAAGCCCACCTTCCAGGTGAACAGATCAACGACTCCAAATGTACCACCTCCACCTCCGCTGATGGCCGAGAAATGGTAGGAGATTTGAACTGCACTTGCAACTTTGAGTTCACCATCCAGTGCAACAATTTTGCTTAGAGTCATTGATCAACCCTTAGTGTATAGTTAATGGCCCATAGCCAACATTCTGACCCCATTCATCTGGTACCCCAAAATTTGCTACGAGTTAATGAATTTATCCATTTATTTAATTCAAACGGCTGTATCTCGATTGCTTACAGGCTGCGCCAATCAATGTGAATATATCAGAGTCAAAAACAGCATACTTTAGTTGCCATCCTTCTACTACAGGTGTAAAAGTGACAGCAGCCGGGGCACCTCCAAAGGGTATCTAATGGGGTCATTCAAATCAGGACTCTTGGCACCTGCTTTTGTTGGCTTGAGGGATGCGAGAGCTGAAACCCCTTACAGGAAGGGTAATTGTATCAGGAGTCCAGACCCAGCAGCACTGCGGCCTTGCTGATCATGTCTAGTCTTGAGAAAGGAGCGACGAATGTTGTGCTCCTGCCCGAAATTCTCATTTGCTTGAACATCAGGAGCATGTTGAACTCGAACCCGGTAGTTGGGAAGGGCACCATTCTCGTTGGTTGATGCAATCGGAACAACTCCTTAGGGGAATGCTTGCCATATATCAAGTGTTAGCCAATCGGAATCTATATTGAGTCTTCGACAATGGGCTGATGCTTCAGTAACTAGGGTGAAGACGGGAAGGAATGCAACCCAGCCTAGAAGTGCTGTAGATCTCATGATGAGACTCAAGGAAAGATAAGAATACTTACAGTATTGTGAAACAACCTTGTGAGTGGGAACAAGATCCAGAAGGAAGAATGCTTTATTATATCTTAAGCTAAGCTTAGACGGGTCAGTAATGGGTTCCGAAGAGCTGAGGGGTCGGATAGAAGTACGATGATCTATATCCCCCCGGCTCTCTTTCCCCATAACAGCTGTGCGCACTTCATTTGATGGAATTTCACCTCAACACCTTAACTCAGATATTCAAGATACGCTACAGCTTTCGAATGGTAATCGGTAGAATAACGAACGCGAAGAGTTTTTAACATTAACATATGAATATTTGACTTAATTCTGTTCACCCGAGGACCCGTGATGGTCCAGCCTCAGTCACAAAACACTCCGAATAAAATCATTCTGGTACCAATGTGATTGTGTGTTTTGCTAAAAGGCCTCAAGGTTCTAATTATTGCATCAAAACGTGCCTGATCCTCTACTAAACCAGGATTTAGCTTCCGCATTTTTAAGGATCTGTTTTTGGGAAACAAAGCCACACCACACCTCATACCCCTCTCCGAATACTCAACTTCCATGTCTCTATATTCGTTAACGAAGGATAATAGAGAGTATGAACATGACCGTTCGACTCCGAACAATTGACGATACGCACTTCGAATGCTTATTTTGATATATAGGGCGATGGAGGACTGTATGAGAAAGTCTGGACAACGGGTAGTGGATGAGCCCCACGGGACAGTCCTGGTTCGGTAGAGGATAAGGGCGGCAGTAGAATTTACCTGCTTACCTCGACGTTGTACCGGATACTTTATACGAGTCAAATTAATCAATCAAGATATCTAGAACAACAAGTAAGATAGGTTGCGACAAATCCACTGTTTACTTCCGCTTTTTTGTTCACCGCGAGGCTGGATCTCCCAACCCCCGTTTTTCTTTTCGTTCAAGTCTCACGTTATTTAGTGTTCTCTAGTTGACATACATCTACTACTTATTCCTATCGAAACCCCTTTTGACCTTTGGCCTCGACCGAGATATAGTGATGGGAAGAGGATTTTCGATTGAGATTTAGTCTACCTCCTCAACGACTATATACAGAAGCTCAATGCAATCAATAGAGGCATCTATCTAAATAATCCGTTACCAACCATTTTGAGTGGCTGCATTTAAACAATATAATTGTTGGAACTTTTTAGGACAATGAAATTCATTATTTAATGTTCCGAACTTTAAGTAAATAATGGCACGACCTTTTACATGTTAACGAATCAAACCAAACTTCTCAAGTATCCAAAATGGCCGCGGCTCAAATCAGCACTCTCTCTCGATCCTCAGCCTCATCTCCTACTCAAGCAAACAAAACAAAGACACCTTCTGACTGGAAGATAGCAAGTATCTCTATAACACACCCTAACTACCTAAGCAATCAAAAATCCTTAGAATCTACATAAATATGATTAAAAAGCCCAGGGGCCAAACGAGTGAAAATTTCAAACTCTTTCCCCCCACCCAAACCTACAGGAAAGAGAAAAAAACCGAGAAGGTCGAGCCTTCGGACTCATAACACAAATACCACCTCCCCCTACCCTCTAATTTCCACCTCACAAGAAACAACCCACAACCAACAAGACACGCATAATACCCAACAAAATTCCCCCAGAGCAGCCCCCCCCCCCCCCCCTAAAAACAGATTTATCCACAACCCGAACCCGGCATTCCCGCCTAAACACAAAACACACCACAAACAGCCCGTCTTTCTTCCAAATCCCCCTCCCCTCCGCTTCTCTAATCCCCATTTCCAAATACCTCTCCGCCCTAAATTAACAATATATCAAAAAAATCGAAAAACGTGGTACCTACAGCAACCCCACCCCAAACCAAACCAAACCAGACCAGAACCGACCAAGAAAAGGGTCTTCCAAATACCCCCGAATCCAGCCCGCTTATTTAGCCACCATGCATATGGACAAGATCGTAGATCTCAGATGGAAATTACGAGTACCTGTAGATCCAACGCAGAGTATTGATATTAACACGATCGTATGTTAGATGCGGGGTATGTACATAAATAAAGGTGATGCGTGTTTGATAGTGCGGGGTGAGAGTGACAAATCCACCCTTTCAATCAATACACAAATATTGAGTTTGCGATTTGGAAATCAAAAGAGCGGAAGGAAAGAGGAAGGGATAAGGGGAAAAAGTATAATTACAAATATCACGAAGTAAAGAGATTTTAGAACTGGGGGGGAATATACCTGAATCCCCTAGGGTTTGAATACTCACCAGTGAAATCTAATCGTGCAGCGATTTCCACTTGAAAAATCGAAAGCGTCGTCTCCTAAGTTCCCTTCAGCCTTACACAAATCTCAAACCCATCAGTCAATTTATCAATTAAACCAAAATACAAATACCCCCTTCAGCCTCAGCCTCAACACCGCATCCCAGACATTCCATCCCAAAACCCCAAAAACCAAAATCACACAAAGTCACACGAAAAAACCCACCCAAAACATGTCTCCCCCCCCCTTCCCCCTCCAAAATCCAAATTTCAAATTCATCCAACCGCTCTGTACCGGTCCTGTTGTGTACCCATCCATCCCACCGTTGGACCTGTCGTGTATCCGTAACACTCCCAACCCTCTCACCTCTCACCACTCGCCTCTCACAACTACCTGATGAAAACCAAAAGAGAGTAGAGGATGTGAACTTGCGCAGTTAGCGGTGTAGAGGTTTGATTTCTTTTCTTTCTTTCTTGAGGATCGGAGAATTTGGGCGTGGACCGTGTGGTTGAAAGATAGTATTAGGGCTATGTGAGGAGTGGGTGTAGGCGGGGGAGGGAGATGGTATATTCTATTCGTATCACCACGCTCGGTCTAGATCATGTGTTTAAATATCGTGGAACAGTGGACGTCGCGTCGTGCGAGGAAAGCGCGAAGGTTACCTAGAGGTATTCTTAGTACTAAATAATGTAACAATGAATACTCCCCAGCTTCTAGAGACAAATTGCCATGAGCCGCTCGAAGATGAGAAATAGGTACGGTACTATTTCGAGAGAATTAAAAACGTTCCAGTGACGCAAGAGAAGGAGTTTAGAAAACAGTGAATTCCAATTCGTGATTTTTATGACTCAGGTTCAAATCACTTATCTCCCACTCTTTCAATCGTCAAGAAATCTATCAAAACCCAATCTCTCATCTCCATCCCACCTCCAACTGGACCCCTCCAAATCCCCATCCCGATCTCAAGATAGGGGCAACTTCCCTCACTGTCTCGCCAAGAAACCACAGTCGTCCGGAGCGGCTGATTCTTTCTCGAAAGAAACAAGTGAGGCCGAGCGCTAAAACTCGTGTTCTCGTACTCTCGATACAAAGATATCGAATCTTGGCCTAGGTAATCTAGTCCTTCCTCATCCGAACAGTCTCCCTAGGCAGGCGCTCGCTCATGCTCATACTGGTTGTTTCCCCGATATCAATTTAATTACAATGCCGGGAAGGAGATGTATACAAACAGGCATCTGGAACCCATGAGATAGGATGAGCCGTTGAAGGAAGCTGAACTGCAAGGGGAGGGACGTTGTCCGCGTGGTTGGACGTCATGGAGGTGGTAGGGTGCAGAGAAACAACAGGTGTATGATGAAATACTGCAGCGCTGCAGATTGGGGTTTTTATCTTTCGATGGAAGGAGAAGGCATGTAAGCCAGGATCAGAAGTTGAATGATACGCTGGGGGATTGGGCCTGTTTTTTTACGCGAAGGGGAAATTGGGGAGTCTATCTGTAGCAAAATTTTACCATGAATCCTTGAGTTTGACAAGTGTTGTACCCATGATTGTATTTCTCTGTTGATAGGAGTCGAGAATACAATAGAGAGATGCAAGAAGGTGGGGGGAGCAAATGCAGCAAGTACTTCCTGAAGAGGAATTATTCCAATTGCATGACGCTCGCTGAGCTGCGAACCTCTGGCAATGACATGAGTGTATTAGGAGACTTTCAAAGCAGGTTTCCTTCTCTTTGATAATGAAAACTCTCGTTTAGTGATCTGATAAGGAAATTCTCAGAATTCGAGAACTGTTGGTTCTCATCAAACCTCCAAACGTTGCATGGATCAACTTTTGGCATCCAGTGTCAAGAAAACTTGAATTTGAAGCTGGAGAAAGTCTTCCACCGGCAAGACCAAGTGATGTGAGGCTGGTCTCTGATAGGGATATACACCTTCCATCTTCTGCTACCTGTGACAGTGGAGCAAAGTAACTTCAAGTCTCAGATATTGATGGTTGATGATCAACACTTCTGAATTGGGTACTATTTTCTGGGGATGGGTGGAAATGGACAATACTTGCAGGTCTGGAGTTCCAGGCCACACGAGTTTGGTAAGCTGCGATTTCGAGGCAGCCTACGCAAACTGGTGATGGATGGGAAGATTGGTCTGTCAACACCTTCCTATTCCAACAGCCTCGCCAGCAAGGCTGACGATGCTTTGTCTGTAACCGACGCAAGGGTCGATTTGGGGACGGCGATGGAATGACACAAGTCAGCTTTGATTGGATGAAAAAGGTGGACTGACTCTTTGAAATCAACACCAATGAAATTGGAAAGAATGGTGGAAAATTCCAGATCACGAGGTATGGCACCATCGTCGACTCTCGCCCCTTCACGGACTTAGCTCGCATGATGATGATGGAGAGGGAAGTTTCCCCACCAAAAGAGCGGAGCCTGATTCCCTCCGAGATCAGCTGGCTGCTGCTGCTTCTGTTACTTGCACCCAAACTGAATGATACTGTACTCACCTGCCTCGTGGTTATTGAACCTTCCATCTGCAAGAGTCCGCAAGGAGAATTAAAAGTAGATCGCTCTGTACCAGGAAATCAAATGGACCACATTGTGTCTGAAACCCAGGTTTGTCACTTTGTGCAACGGAAGAGGAAGTCGGGAAATCGGAAAATCATCAGCGATGGCGGCTCAACCCCCTGCTCATCTTGCTCATCCTCCTCCGACCAATCAGAGTCCCTCGGTTCCTGGACCCACCACATTACCCTTTTAGGTTAAGCTCGTATCACGCCATCGATTTCAGAAGAAAAAATGGCGACTTCAAGCAGCGTCAGTGAGAGACGTCCCTCACCACGACTCCCTCTGTCAACCCCCAGGCAAAAGTCCCTAGGCAGTGGAGGTTGCTCAAATGCTGAGACGAGCAGTCCAAGAGCACGGATAAGTGGGCGAATGATCTTCCCCTCCCGGAAGTTAGTCCATCGGATTTATTCAGATTAGGAATCTTTCATTGGTAATGTGCCCGTGGGAAGTTTGTGCTCCTGCTCCACCTCCACCATCGAGGTTTGCTTTCTTCTACATATACATCATGGCTTCCCCTCCGTCGAGTCTCCTTTGTTCCCAAGTTCAAGCGACATTGAAAGTCTCAGTTTCCTCTTGACAACCCGCCTCTCATATCATTCATATACATACATACTTTACCTCTCTTACCACGCTTCTCTCCCATCCTCGCTCGCCTAGTCAGTGTTTTTCCCGAGACAAGCTTCACTTTGTCCCTTGAGCAGGATTGCACCATCGCCAACAGGGATTGCACCATCTCACTTTTCTCCCCTCCATATACACACTTCCCCAACTTCTTCCCCTTCTTCCAAACGTCATACATCAGCAACACTACTCCCCATACCACCCAATACTACCCTCACCCTCACCCACGCACACTTCTACCAAAATGGGTCTTCATATGGAGTCGACTCTCGAGTCTGGCTATGCCTCCGGTGCCTCGTCCTCAGCTTCTCTTCCCTCCATTGTCATTGCCAAACCACATCTCAAGTTCCTAAACAACACTCTCAACAACCTCGCTCCCATCGACGTTCTACGATGGTGCAAGATCACTTTCCCAAACCTCTACCAGACCACCGCTTTCGGAGTTTCGGGGCTAGTCACTCTTGACATGCTCTCTAAAATCCACGCCGAAACCCCGGACGCACCAACAATCGACGCTATTTTCCTCGACACACTATACCACTTTGAAGAGACACATGCTCTTGTGGAAAAGACAAAGGCACGCTACCCAAATGTTCACCTTCACGTATATAAGCCAGAGGGTGTCGAGACCACAGCCGAATTCGAAGCACGACACGGAAAGGAATTATGGAAGACCAATGCAGACCTTTACGACTGGGTGGCCAAGGTCGAGCCAGCTCAACGCGCCTATTCCGATTTAGCTGTAGCTGCCGTTCTCACAGGTCGCAGACGATCACAAGGATCCAAGCGTGAGAGTCTCGAAATTATCGAAATTGACGAAGCTGGCCTTATAAAGATCAACCCTCTTGCTACTTGGAGCTTCAAGCAAGTCCAAGACTACATCAAGGAAAATAATGTACCATACAACGAGCTTTTGGACCGAGGATACAAGAGTGTGGGTGATTGGCACAGTACCGAGCCAGTAAAGGAAGGTGAGGATGAGCGCGCTGGACGATGGAAGGGACAAGCCAAGACTGAGTGTGGTATCCACAACAAAAGAAGCAAGTATGCACAATTCTTGTTCGAGTTGGAACAAAAGGAACAACAGGAGAGGCTCGCCGCTGCCTTGAAGGTCGTCGAGGTCCTCCCAGCAGCATCACCCGAGCAGACCGAGATCCAAGTTGAGGCTGTCGCCAAGCTAGAAAAGATTGAAAGCATCGAGCCATTGCCGGAGACTGTCGAGGCTGTTCAAGAGACAAAAATTATTGCCGAAGTCGTATCGGAGACCATGGAAGGTATTGAACTGTCACCACCCTCGACACCAGTACCAGCACCAGCAGAAATCATGGAAGGCGTTGAAGCTTCATCTCCTCTACCAACTGCCGATATCATCGATGTTCCATCAGTAACAGACGAGGTCGAGGTTGTCGAAGAGCACGCGCCTGCTTTCGAAAATGCTGTAGCTGCGCCTCCTACCATCGAGGAAAGCACACCATCATTAGAATCAGTTGCTGTCCCCTCCGAGACCAAAACCAAAGCCGTCGCAGTTCCAACCTTAGAGCAAGCTCAATTTGATTCCGACTTCGCTGCTGCCATGGAGAAGTTTGAACACCCTGAACAACGAGTGGAATCTATTTCCGTCGAGGCTTAGTCCATCAAAAACAGCTTTCCCACACTTTCGGGTTTGTAATGATTGTTCTTTGGCGTTTAGGGGGTTTTAGAATTTCACAGCAAACCAATTTGTCACAGCAGCGAGCGAGCGAAACATTTCACGATACTGATTTTTGTATCAATGACGGCGTTTGGGATGAATTTTTTCTGCTTTCGATTTTTATCAGTTGGGTGCATGATTCATACCACATGCACCCCTTCTTCATGTCTTTACCATAGATCGTCTTTTCCTGTTTTTGAAGGGTTCATTCGTTCAGTTGGCTATAATGGGCCTGGGTGCATTTAAAGTGTGTCTGTTTTTGAGACGGAACACCAGATAGTCTTTTCGAGATAAAAGTTACGACGAGATGAGATGAGAAATGATGGATGGAAATATGGGGATTGGACCTCAAATAGCACATAAGGAATAAACCAAAATTATATTATAACTCGCTTTCCTTCTTTGACGTGATTCGGGAGTGGAAGTTTCTGCCGGTATCTTCATATTGATGGAGTGAGGTCTGGTCTAGCCTCTCGCTTAGCCTCGCTTTTTCCATGGCGCAAACCTTTCTGCACTTGCTCCAACTTCATCAATGACATCTTTCCAATCTCCATGCCTCATCTATCACTTCCTTCCATATCTTTTTTGTCGCCAGTCTTGGATCATGAATTAACAAGTTGACTTCAAGATGACATCACCGTATCATCAGAATTAGGGAGGGAGCTCAAGGTACCCCGCAAGTTCCCCAACCCGACACCAAGGGCATTACTCGAGCCTACTGCGATGCGCGACTCTTCCCACGACTTCTTCTTGAGTCAGATCTCGGTATCATAATCAATCCGACCCCCGTCCATGCCGAAGTATCGAGTGCAATGAGCCTCTAGGGCTGGTGACCGTTAATTTTGGTGAGGCCCTGACTGAACGGTTCGTACCACACCCACCACTGGCGGCTCCCCGTCCCATTATGTCACCCAGCACAAAAACAAACCCAGAATGGAAAGCTAATGTTACGTCTAGATATTTTTAGTCATTTACATGTACATCCCCGACTTCGTACATGCAAATCTGGACTGTGGGCATGCCCTTTTGGGATTTTCGGTTTTCGCAGGGCTCGGATCGTGATCTGATCTGAGCGCCTTGATTTCACAGGCCAATCGTTCTTCCCCGGAACTGGCCGAAGATTTTCTTCGCTTCCCGTCCACGACGACCAATCCCGTATCCCTTTTTTTTCAGATGTCACTTGAAGTATACACGTTAGGAAGGTACTTTTTTTTCAACACCAATCAATCATCTACGGCACTTTGAGATTAGCAAGCCAGTACCGTCTTGTGGCGCCGATGCCTAATGTCGATCAAGTATGGGGGGCGCCTTGTTATTTGAAGCATTCGTGTTTGGCTGGTGTTGTCACTGTTTTGTTTTGAGCATCTTTTCCCGTGGAGCGTACCATGGGAGATCAATGAAGTCGATGATGACGTTGGCAAAACCGACATGATATGGGGATTTCTTCCATGGACGAGTTGAATTCTGGAGAGTATTCATCAAACGGTAAACACATTCTTGATCGAGGGATGGATACGACGTCGAAACGGAAGATCATGTCACCTCGACATCAGAAGGAAGCTGGGGCAGAAGCTTAGCAAAACCTTAGCGTGTTAATCAACAACATGGATGGCATCTTCCATTCAAGGTTCACACGTGTGGTAATGCTACCCAGTCACTCTTATCTGGGGACAGTTAAGGTGTGGCTGCTGGACGACATCAGAAACGCAAGGCAGGTGCTGGGTACATGTCTGCACGTGTGTTTTCGCTTATTCCCACCCCCAGACGTTCAGCTTCGCTCAATACGGAAGCTATGTATTTTTTCATGAACACCCCTGTCGCCACAATCCTTTATACCACCCCGAAAATGCTGTACGACGGAAGGCTCGTTGCTAACTGGTTCTACGAGCCTACAATCCTCGCGGAATTTCTGTACTCGCAGCCAGCCTGCCATCTCAATGACCAGCGCCAAGCGAGATATCTTGCTGCAGAAACAGCCGTGTCTCTATATCCAAGACACGCTGCGAAGATTGTAAGATTGGTATTGATATCCGGATATTGTCCCAGTGGTTCTTTCTAATACCACTCAGACTTTCGTTTGCGGATTTGATCCCTCTCCAGAGGGTCTTTCTACACACCATATTTCGAACACCACAGACGAGTATAACCATCACACAGTCCGTCAGCATCTCATGAGTTGCCTTCTCTACATGTCTGCCAAGGCCTCAGCCGGATATCTGTTCGGCACCTAAAATATGTTTTTTAGGATCCTTCCTATCCTCAATGAGGAAACTCACACCCCTCTACAAACTTCTACAATCAAGAGATCAAACACGATCGTCCGCAACGCGCGAATGCGTCACTCGTCCGATGTCATGCAGCAAAGAATCTCTCCGTCTCCGATAATCATGCAATGCATTATCATCATGAAGAAATCGTGCAGATGAAGATACCCCTGAATGAGGAAGATACGTACCCTCTGCTTATCCACATCTGTAGATCATAAGCACATCCCATTCCGAACCTCCTTCTCTCTTCTACTCCTCCCCAGATCTTTGATCCTCAGCCAAGCGTCAAGTTGTTTGGCGCATTTGAAGTTTCGAGAATGCGAACCTGTGGGGGGCGGCCGATGGATGAGGAAGGCAAGTATCACTCGCTGCATATCGCTTCGCTTTTTTTTCTCTCTTCCTCCCTCTCAATACGATCATCACCAGTGTCAGAGCAGCTTCCTCATTTCCACCTTGTCCACTTTTTAGCTTTTCTCGGTAAGTGCAGGTATTATTTTCCCAATTACTTTTTAGTCCCCATCGCAACACTAGTACTCCCTCTTCGAGTCCCTTCGAGGGTCTGCATCACAACATGGGTCAGGATGAGTATCACATCGCATTGCATATCCCCCCTTCTCATCTCCTATCTATGACCTACCGCCAATCCACGATTATGGTATCCTTTACTCTTTTCCTCCTCCGTTCACTCCTCCGTAAACGGAGGAATAAAGGGGGTTTCCTTCCTACCTAGAAATAGCGGTGGGGAATTCAACAACCGTTCGAGAGAAGAAGGAGGATACATAAACAAGGCACACATGAGTTATCCCTGAGAAAATTTCTCTGGCTACATATGTTGATGTGACTTGGATAGGTTGACCGAGGGGCAGGTTTGAATTTGGAAAGGGATGATGGTGAAAGGGGGTTGTGGCGGGAGTGAAGTTCTTGAGTTGTGATAATTCTTCTATCCGTCCTCTTCGATGGATGATGAGACGTCACGGTGGGAAGGGAAGTTTGATGCGCTTTCTTTTTGATATGAGGTTATCTCAAATCAAAGAAGTTCATACGTTCAACATAATTAGAAATGTACGTGAATTCGGGAAAGAAGGAGAATGGTCGTCAGCTGTTCATCCCGTCAGCTGGTTTCGCGTTCTACAATTAGAGGGGATTCGTATTCGCGAAAGGAAGTAAATAGATGATTTTCTCCGCTATTACCTACTTTCTGCGCCGGATCATATACCGGTACCTAAATTTATTTATCTGTACTTAGAATCTCGACGTGAATTTTGTAATACTTAATCTATATCCTTCTCCTTTTGACTCGAGATATTGCGCTCCTCATACGAGTACCGGTCTGCGGTAGAATTCCTTACTTTAGGGATACGCTCAAGGGACTCATCGCTTAACACGCTACGCTATCCTTCGGTAAATCAGTACAGTACCTGAAGAGCCTGAAATATGCACCCACCACCTCTCCACGAGTACCTTTTTTTCTTTTCGCTGGGTATAGACAGAAGATACAGCTACAGCTACAGATACCAGCACTATGCTATAAATATTATGTCTTGCAGCTCACCTTTTTACAAACTTTCCATATCTACTCGTCGAGACCATACTGTACGTGTTTTACGGTCCCTGCAAGGTGGTTTACCTGGCAATTGCACAGACATTTGCATACAAAAATAACAAGTTGGCCGTATAATAAATCTGGTCGCGACGAGACGAGTAAACTTGTCGATATCAAAAACATGTACAAACCTCCCCTTTCCCAGCCTTCCCCTTGAACCGACGTCCAGGGACGATGATGTGATTTTTAGGGCTGATGGGTGATTTTTTCTTGGGGGGTCTTGGGGGCTTACCTTACGTACTTGCGCTGGGGGGGGAAATGTTGGGGTGCAGGTTTCAGGGAGCTTTGGCTTACAGTACCGGTACATGGGCTGGGGATAGGGGGGTTTGAGATGGGGGTACAGGGATTTAGGAGAGCACGCCATAGGCGCCACGGAGCACGATTTTTAGGAGAAAGTTGGATTTGGATGAGGAGGCGAGGGGTGAGAAGGTTATTTTGACTTCATCTTCTCTCTTTTCTTTTTTTCTGGTTCTGGTTCTGTCTTTGGTGCTTTGGTGCTTTGGTTTTTTGGCGTCTTTTTTGGGATTGGTGGTGGCTTGTGTGAGGAGATGAGATGAGAGGATATGGTGATGAGGGGATGAGGGGATGGGAGTGGTGGAATGAGGTGATTTATTGGGAGGAAGACGTTGTGTTGAGGAGTGAGAGGGTGGCGTTACGACTAAGAGGACGGGGGGATTGTGTGCGAGAGTGAGAGGGAAATGGCTTCCTGTTGAAGCCATTCGACGGGACTCGAATCGGAAGAGGGTAACAAGATAAGTTGATCGGTAGTTTCTCGATGGAAAGGCTGTGGGAAAAGGGGTGATTACGTTCTGACTTTTTTATGTTTTGTTTTTTGCTCAAGCCATTTTTCATGGGTGTTCGCCTTTTACCTACTCATTCCTCTTCTATAGTACTATCTCTAGAATTAGGAGTTAACAGGTAAGAAATTAAGATAGAGAGTGAGCTGCTCTATAGCATCCCTCCTTTCTCGTGAGAGACGTGGAGCGGTACAGTTTAAAATATAAAGTAAGAAGTATAGTAACATTAAGAACAAATATTAAGAGAAAGAAATCAAGCGGAAGATTCCAGCATTGTTTCAACATATCAGCTCTAAGCCTAAAGGAATGAACTTTCAAGAAATGAAAAGGAGAAACAATAATACTTCTAGAGGGGAAAACATCTATAGCTAGCTGACTTAACGACCGCCTATCTTACAAACGACCCCCTTTTCCTACAAGTTTTCCCCCAAGTAACACCTTCCCGACTCCATCCGCCTATGTCGCTCCAATATATACCCTAAAAACTCACGTCCACGCCCAGATCGCGGGGTTCAGTGAGCCTCTCCAAATAAGTAAGAAAGCCTAAGGAGGTACTCCCTTCTAAAGTGGGCCTAGGTTAGATTTCTTTTGACTTACCAAATAATCTTTGCTCCGCACAGACACCGAGTTTGGTATTACTACTTAATTACTCCAACTTATAAACGCGTTATAAATAACATAAATGAACTACTGACAACTTTCTTATTTATTTACAAGTAGGAAGTGTGATAATATAGAGGTAGTCCTGAAATTTAGCCGAGAAGTAATTGCTTAGCTCTAAGTGAGAGCTTACTTACCATTCCTTACTTAGCATTTAGTAACTCACTAGCCTCTTTTTTAGTCTCTAAATATAATAACAACGTAGGTAAAGGTTACTCATGTACTTAAGTAGTACTCAATCAAGAGTTAATTAGAGTAGAATACTGTATTGCACACCTGAATGTCAAAGTCCCTCGATCACTATTGAAAAGGGTGGATATTCTAAAGGTCAAAACAACCCTGGATAGAATGATTCTGTAAATTGGATATTTTTGTGTTCTTCAATGAAGATTATCCTATATGCAACAAGCTACCTAATGTCTTCCTAAAACTCCGTGTATCCTACAAGCAATCTTGCTCCTTACCTATGAACTTCCAGCACTTGGATCCACTTCATCATTTGCTTTCTCTCCTTGGTCATTAACAATACTTTGTTCAGCAATAGTTTGCGGCGCAGCTTCCACCCGCTCCTCAACCTTGGGTGGTGGAGGTTGGCCCAAGGACTTTTCAAGACCGCCTAACAAATCCGGGAAACCATCGCTGTCGTCGTCAATATCATCCTTGATGTCGTCCTTTGGATCAGGCAGTATATCTGCCTGAGGTAGGACCTGCGTATCAGGCACATCACTCTCCTCCTCGTGTGCTTCTTCTTTTTCAGCTATCGCCTCGGGCTCTGGCAAGGTCTCCACAGCTTTCTGCTCAGATAAAACCTCTGGCTCGGGTAATTTCTCTGCTTCTTTCTGCTCAGGTAAAACCTCTGGCTTGGGCAAGTTTTCCGCCTCGGCCGTAGATACGACGTCCGGTGTTTTAGGTAGTACTTCTGGCTCGGGTAAGACTTCAATAGGAGCCTCCAATGGGCCTTCTACAGGTGTAGGGATCTTCTCAACGGGTGTTGCTATTTTCTCTGGCTCTGAAATCTGTTCTATTGGTTCTGGCTCCTCGAGCACTGCGGTTGGGTCTTGTGGTGTTAGTTGCTCTGAAACTGGTACTGCTGGTAGAGGGTCTTCTAGCAAAATATCAATCTGAGCAGCAACCTCTGGCACCGCAATTGGCAATGGCTCAGCTTGGCTAATGCTCGCATTGTTCGCATTGTCCGCGATATCAAGCAACATCTCTTCCTCTTCTTCCTCCTCTTTCCTGACTTCCTCCACAATCTGCAATTCGGGAGTTTGGGGTCCTGGCGGTGGTGGTGGTAATAAAGTAGGTGCTGTCTCGACGGTATCAATATCCATAGCATCGTCAATAGCCGCCAGCTCCTCTTGCCTGGAAGGCTCGAGGACCTCTTGAGTCTGAGGAGGCAGCGTTTCAACGGGTGCTATGTCGGGAAAGGGTTGCGGCGGCCCCGTAACAATGGGCGATGTGATGGGAGTTGCTACCGCAGACGTGCTCAATGCGACATTTTTCAGCGGACTGCCACTCTTACCTTCAGACTTTTCTCTCTCCAGGTGAGGTGCAAATGCAAGTCCAGGAGGTGGTCCGAAATTAGGAGGAGCAATATCTGGTATCGTCTTCATCGCAGGCAAGGACATCGGACTTGGTGACGCCGTCGTTCGAGGAACTTTGGAGGGAGAATGTTGATCCCCGACAGATTCATCGTCGTCATCCACTTCATCGCCATCTTCGTCTCCCTCCTCGTCATCAGAAGCTGCAATTGATCCTTCGCCCATCACGGTATCTTCGGTAGTCGCCGGGGTACCAACTGCCTCTGTCTCGGTTTTCACGAGAGCTGAGCCAACAACCTCCGCGCCGGACACAGGCCCACCAGGAATTGTCCCGTTTGCTGGAGCGAGAGGGGGCACACTTGTAGGAGGACCCACAACCTTTTTCTTTCGCCCCCTGACTGCCTTGGGCTTTTTTCTTACCACGGGATTTTTTCGCTTGGGTGGAGTCGGTTGCGGTGCTAATGGCGTAACTTGTTGCACAATACTTGGATCCGGAATAGCTACTTGGGAGATAACTTCTCCATCGACCTGCTGACCATCAGACAACATAACCTCTTGATTATATTGATTCCCCGCCGCATCCGTCTTACGGACTGTCGTTTTAAGCACTGTCGGTACTACTGGTAACGGCTTGGTGTAAGTAGTTAACCCCTTTCTCCGTTTCGCTAAAAATTGCATGTCTGGACCTTCTTGGTTTCGAGGGATCTGCTTCCACGCTGGGGCAGAAAAAGTTTTATCTTTTCCGTCGTCTTCCTTTTTTTCTTGCTTCTCAGATATTTCGGGGTCTATCTCTTCCTCTTCCGTAGGGGCTGGCCTTTTATATATTTTCCCAGAGCGTGCTGCACGGAGGAGATCTTGGCTGTGTTGCGGCAAGAGGTGAGAATCTTTGGGCATCCCGTGAGGGAGCTCAATAGCCCATATGTCATTTTGAGGTTTGGTGCTTTCCTGGTCGGGTGGGGGAACGACTGTGGTTAACTCACGCCTCCAGTGTCGAACGGGTAGTCCATCATAAACATCGTGATCATTGTATCCGGCTCGATTCTGCCGTCTATTGGATGCTCGGTACTGTTCAAGTATTAGTGAATTGAAAATGAAAGTTAGACACGCAAATTTTGACATACACTGGGGGCCATATTTTCCTGGTATGACGGATCAGACCAAGGCGGTTTGATAGCTCGGAGGTGGGTATAGATTTCTGGTTCAGGGGTATCACGCTTCGCCTCATCAAACTGGGCAGGTAGAGGGACGAGGTGGCCTGTGTATACCAGGCTTGCAAGATATCGCTCCGCAACTGGTAGCCTTACTACAAGGGACGGTGATGAGATGACCCGGCCTGTGTATTCTAGGCTCTCGAGATATCCCTCTGCAACTGGAAGTCTTACTGCAAGGGACGGTAATGGGCTAGAAGTATACTCAGGATCATTCGAGTTCGAACCTCTCGAGTTGCTCCAACTGCTGGAACTAGAGCCCTGCGAGGTATCTGTCTCTTCTCTTCTGGGTCGTCTTTTGGGACGCCTTCGGACACTAGAAAGGCTACGATGTGGGCTTGCTTTCGCCTTCCCAGTTCGGGTGCTCTGAGATCCAGAATGGGAAGTTTGCGAACGACTTTGCCGGCTAGAATATGGTGGGGGTGAAGAATGAAGTAGAGGGTGATCAAAACTCGGTGTTGGATTGCTTGAAGAACTGTTTCCTAGTCCTGGTCTTGAAAGTCCTGAATGGGGCGAAGAAGGTGTATCTTCAAACTCGAAAAAGCAGTCTTCAGGCGTAGACTTGCCAGATGGAACAGATGATAACACAAAGGCAAAAGGATCGCGCTGTTCATGGAAGAGAACAGATTCTTGGTTCCAAAAGAATTTTGCTTCGGGTTTGGATTGGTATGTTGGGGTCTCTGGCGTAAAAGTAGAAAATGGTGATTGCTCGGTTTGTGAATCCCAAGTTTGTGTTGGACTTGATGGTTGAAATAATGGGGTTGATAAATAGGGCGAATTATCGAAGAAGGGATCTTCTCGAGACGAGAATGGGAGTTGGGGTGTTGTTGAATTGTTTGCTATGCGATTTCTATTCCAAAAATAATTCTCGAGAACCCGTGGTGTTGCGCCAAACCAATTCGATTCAGTCAAGCCCAGGCCCAATGAATTATTTGTTGCGACGGGGGCACGATTGAGAGGAGTCGCTGGCTGCGCAGAAGATGCGGCGGGGACGGGAGGGGGACGGAGACTGTCGTCTTCGGAACTGATGACAGACCAGAAGTCTCGTGCTGGATGCGACGCCATTGTTAGTGAATTGCATCAATACGAAATCAATGCGCGCGTCGAAGATAGGAAATGGAAGTGGTCGGGGTGAATTGTGGTGGTGAGTGGTGATGTAGACGAAGAGAGAGGTTGTGAGGATCTGGAGGGTAGGTATGAGTACTTACCGTGGTTCGGCTAGAAATGGCTGCGGTGGTGAATATGTTGTGAGGGAAGGAGCGGTTCAGCAATTGAGGTAGGCGCAAAGTGAAGCTGCGACTGTGAGGGTGCAATGGGAGTGACGGGAGTCGTGAAGGAGGCAGTCGCGACTCGGTTTCAGACGCACGGGCCACAATAGCATCTGTCACATGACCTTAATCATCTATTTAAGCCCAGTACTGGGGTGGGGTGGTACGAGTAGATTTAGTCTTGAATTTCCTGAGTATTATTACTTTACTTTCTGTGCTATACCAAGCGATTGTAAACACTCCAATTAATCACCATAGAATTCTCCGCACAGCAACCGACCCAACTTGCGTTCAAATAGTGAGTGGCAAGGACGAAAAACAACAACCGAGTGGAGGAGAGACGCCGTGGGACATCCAGGATGAGTTGGGTTAGAAGGTCACGGTGGGATGCAAAATGAAAGTCTGGACATAGCAAATTCGAAATTAGAAAGCTGTTCCAAGCCATAATTGTCTTCTTCCCATCCGATTCGTAGAGGGGTGATTGATATTTCATCCTTCGCAAAGTCGACCTCCCATCCTTGTACTCCTTTTATACATGATAATTGTACAAGCTCTGGGCGTAGATTGGATTTCTAGACCATCGTGATCTCGCGCTCCATCTCTGGGTATTCCCCTTCATCGCCCGCATCTCCCCTTGGCAAACTCCACTGGAGGATCAATCCCATCTGTAGTCAATCAGCGTCTGCTTCCTCGAGGCAGGCTACCAGAGAAACTTACCCAGTATCCTTCTGTCGCACTATGTCGTTTCTCTGTCCGCTTTGTTTGCCCTATTTCAAGTCAATAATCCAACTCGTCAAACGACTGCTTTTGGGTATGCATACCGATTTCCCGCCTTCAACCACTAATCGATCCAGTTGGAAGAATTGACTGACAACGGTTTGTCTCTGCGCAAAAACGTCAGCGAGTGTAAAATCCCCGCCTCTCTATAAGCAAACGAAGTCACATCTGCATCTCTTCTCCGCCACTACCCCAACCATAATCCCATTCTCCCCGATCGTGTCCAACCCCAGAAGGAAAAGAATATACCTTCAAACTCTGCAACTCCTTCAACCCCTTCTGCATCAACTCCTGAATCTGCCTTGAATCCGTCACAGCCGCATGTTCCCGAAAACTATCTCTCGTCCTCCTCTTCGCATATTCCCGAAAGTTATACGCTGCGAATTGTTCTCCCTGTCGCAATAACTGGCGATACTATTCCAACACATTAGCCTCTATCCCTTGGAGAAAAAAAAGTTGGGGATATCCAATATCTATGCGCCTCGCCCCTCAAACCGACCCAGACAAAGGGTAAGAGAAATATGGGAAGCGCAAATGGAAGGGTGCGCAGGGAAACATACTAGTGATCTGGCTTGTTGACCAGCTTCTCCCTTGACTCCCGCGAGGACTGACATGGTGTGGTTGTGGGGTTGGGGTACGCGTTTGGAAGGTTTGGGATTCTTCGAGATTGATTATTATTTGAGGTCGCTTTGCTTTACCACCGGCTTCGCCGGGATTAAGCCGGTCCGACCGGCGATAGTGTCCCGCTCACATCGATTTGCCGGGCTTCCTAAAGAGCAAAAAGAATCGAATGTAAAAAGGCCAGGAGGAATATCAAAACTTTAGTTGTAGTAAAGAAATACAGCTTCGTAGGCACCGGATTTTGAGAATTGGCGACGCGGGTGGCTGTCAAACATCCAGGAGGTAGCGGTAGGTTTGTCGTTCTTTGGTGGAACCAACATGAATTTACTACAACTCAAGAATGTGTAACCTTAACCGCCCATTGGGATTTGTACAACAATTTTTGCTAGTAGTAGTTTTGGAGAATTCGACCTGCCATGTTTTGCGTAACTTGAACAGGAGTAGCGAGGGAAGCGAAGGTGTAACCTAAAACTAATTGACAACCCCCGAAGGAAAGTGGGTCCTCAAGTCTTTCTAATCTCAGTTCTATCAGAATGATATCTGAAATTAATCTGGAAAGTTAGAACACCGAAACGCTTATTACCACTTCTTTTGTCCATCGCGTCACGTGAATCACCTCATTTCTCTCACCAGACGTCCTCGCCTTTTTCTCTCGTAACTAACTACACGCTTGAGTTTGAAATAGAAACGCGCACTTCTCTATCGAAACTAAAATATTCCAAGTTCATAAAAATGTACAAAAGAAAGTCCGAGTGCTATGCCATTATTATGTAACGAATTAAATGTTGACACCACACCAACTAAGCTCCCACACAACTCCTTATGACTACTATTAACTAAAGTTTCTTTGCCTACGGGCAAATGGTCAACTTGTAACAATACAGAGAAGATTAGCATGGCCCCTGCACTAAGGATGACACGCACAATCAAAGACGAGCAACAAGTTTTTTTGCAATTCTTTGATCATCGGGAAGTTGTAGAAATCCCCTTTCTCTCTTTTGGCTACCGAATAAGCGAGGAAGTTACTACCTCAGGCTAGATATTAACTCAATCACATCCGGAAATCCTAACACTTCCCCAAAATCCCCACCTTAACAAATCTTAATAACCACCTTCGAAAAATGTTTCTGCGCCTCTAGATATTCAAAAGCTTCCCTCGTCTCCTCCAAACTAAAAACACTCTCGTCAACAACAGGTTTAATCCCATGTGTCACAATAAAAGTAGCCATCTCCCCAAACAGCTCTCTCGTCCCCAGAATCGCTCCTCTGACACTGCAAACCCTCCATAAAGCATCAAAAGCAGCAACATGTTCCTTTTCTTCCTTTCCTAGGATTCCAGTAAGGGTGACAACTCCTTCGACAGCTACAGCTTTCATACTTTCCGAAAGTGTGGATAGTCCGCCGACGTCTACCACGTTTGTGATTCCTTGGGAAGAGGGGGAGAGGGATTTCGCGACTTCGCCCCAGGAGGGTGTTTCGATGTAATTAATAGTTTGGGATGCGCCGAGGGCGGTTAGACGGGCTGCTTTCTTGGGGTTGCTGGTTGTTGAGATGACGGTTGCTCCGAGGGCATGGGCGAACTTTGACGGGGTGTTAGTCAATTGAGTCCCAGATATAAAAACACCTGAAAAATAACAAACCCCGGGATTTAAAAACTAACCTGCAAAGCAGCAATACTAACACCCCCCGTCCCCTGCGTCAAAACACTATCCCCCTTCTTCAACTTCCTCCCACCCCCAAAAAGAACATTCCACGCCGTCAATCCAGAACAAGTCAGCGTAGCAGCCTCTTCAAACGTCAAATTCTTAGGCATGTGAACCAAGCCGGTCTCCATGAAAACCCCATATTCCTGAAGTGTACCATTGAGTCTTTGACCAAGTCCATCGGAGATATGTTCCATGGTAGGATATTGCGTTGCTGGGATTTGGGGTGTCATGTGGGTTATGACTTTATCTCCAATTTTGAAAGAGGTGACGGCTTTTCCTATGGAGAGGACGACACCTGCGCCATCGGAACCGGGGACGATGCCGGGGACGACTTTACTGTTCGTGCCCTGATATTTTTGTTATTTCTTGTAGTTGAGCTTGACGTGAAAGAAGTTTTGGGGTGTCTGAAGAAGTGAGTAACGAGAGATGAGAACCGTAACTTACTTTCGTAATAATCAAATCGCGATAATTCAAAGAAGCGGCATGGAGTTTCACCAGAACATCATACTCCCCAATTTCCTCCATCTTTGGAAAGGTAGCTTCCCCGTAAGTCAGACTCTCGATTCCCTTTTGCTCATGTAGAGTCCATTGTTTGAAAGTTTTAATGTTGGTCGCCATTGTTCACAATTATGATTATACTGGATGGATCTTTTAACGTAAATAAATGGTATAATGTTGTATTGTGACAGTTGTACAAGATGAATGGCATTGATATATCAAAGAAAAAGTTTGATTTGTCAGTAAAATAGTCAGGGTGGTACCGGACCCACTGTTGGAACCAATTCTATACGCTGCTTCGGACTACTTGTGACTAGGGAAAGCGTACCTACGCGAACAAGAACCCAACGAGAACTGTTTGAATTTTTGTCAAGTAAATTGTGTTGATCAGATGTAACTCCCACTCTTGGCAAAATTGTCGTTGTGTCTTCTTACCCCTTGCTCTGTATTGTGATTGATTGATGCATTAAGCGAAACCCCAAATATGGACCACCAGCTTAATCAGGTATACACGAAGAAGCTTCTTCGGAGTGAGGGGGTCAGGCGTGGGTCATTTGTTGGTAGAACTACAGATATGGTTTATGGAAATGTTATCTGCATTGAAGATTGTTGACCTTGATTGTGGTGTTTACGGTCAACACCCGAGTGGCGACACCTATTGTTTCCACTTTTACACAGTTGATACATGCTCAAAAGATTTTAATGATATTTTCTACTTAACTAGAAACAGATAGCTCAAAGCAATCCCCAATGACCAAATCTCCAATATTTGACGCATAGTGTTGAGGCGGGATGCCTCAAGCCCGAGTGAAAGATTGCACGACAAGTTTGTCCCTGGAAGATGGCAAGAGCGAAGGCCAGCTTTGAGGTTCTGGAAACTCGGCAATGCAGGTACTTGTAAAAAATGGGAAGAACGACCCTCAACGCAATGACGAATGCGCTCTTGGTTGATGGCCGCTTCCTTCTGAGCACAAAGTGATTCTGCACTAACCACCATCCTGCTTCTCACCTCCTTCTTCCTTCTTCCTTTTCCTGGTTATGCATCCTCAACAAAATAATCATCCGCCGATGCATCGCACAGCAACAAACCACAATCATTTCCAAGGCCCATATCAAAGGTATTCTGACCTTTTATTGATCTGATTGACCTCATTGACTGACATACTCATAGGTAACTGTCGGTCGGAATTTACAAACCCTTTCGAACGCCTCTCACCCCACCCACTCTGTCTACTCTACCTTGAGAGCCACCCCAATGACGAACTCGACACATATCAATTACACCGTCTTGCAAGACCTTCCATTCATCTCCCTCTCCTCAGAGTCTCAGATCATAGTCCAAGCAGATAAGAAAGAAATTCTCATCTCTTCTCTGGACATCCGGCAATGTCATCATCAATAAAAATGCAGAATGTAACACGGCTTACAAACACCAACAACTACGCTCTTGTTCCCCTTTTGAGTTTCCAAGCTATATCGATGACCACAATTGGGAATTGCCGCTTCTGTGTAGTCCAAGATTTCTCCGGACCGATTGAATCTCGACACCATCCTTCGTATGCATTCTCAGACCAAACTAAGGAATAGAGTACTGATAAATTAGATCTCCTAAGAGAAACATTTACAGCCTTTTCTACCCCTTGTCCATATCATCACCGAATGAACCGAACTTCATTTTTTATTGATGGCAAGCACATGATCGAACGAAGACCTGGTATGTTTTATTCACCATTTTTGGTATTGGTCAATAAAGTAGGTATATTGATCAATATTGGGTTATTGGTCAATAAGTACGGACTTTACAGATAACACGCAACGTCTACCAATGTCTTTTTTTACCCCCCTTCCCCCCTTCTTTTTTATTTTATTTTTTATTTTTTATTTTTTTCGTTATAGATCCCCTACACTCTCCTTTTCTCGGGGTCTATAAGATGCCCTCCTCTAAAAGGAAGCCTTTTTAATCTACTTTTTAATTATTTATCTACCTATATAAGAAGGCCTTCCCACCTAATTTTTTACTTTATCTTTTATCTAAATTACTTCTATAACTTGTTATACTAGATTTTAACAAAATCACTGACTCTCCTATATAATATAAGAAAACCTTTCTATTAGTATAGAACAGGAAGAGAAGAATTAAGGTAAAACTAGGAAAGATAAGGAGACTAATATAATTCCTAAATTAGAAGAGACTTCCTCCTCTCCTTCTTTAAGAAAAAGAGAGAATAGAACTACTAAGGAGTTTATAGACAGAGATATAGCTGAGGTAGCCCTCTAAGATAACCTTTATAAGTACTTTGTAGTAGATATTAAGGCTAGTACAAGAGGAAGTGGCAGGATTTAGTTAAATCACCTCCTTTAAAGAGAACTAGATCAAATCTAGTTAAAAAGAGGGTAGAGGGGGTCTCTATACTAGGTCAAAAGGTTAGAAAATGTTAGATTTTTACTGAAGAAGTTATTTAGATTTAATAGTAAATAACACGCTTTTTTCATAAACTCCGGGTTTATTGACCAATTACCTAATATTGACCAATATGCCTAAATTATTGACCAATACCAAAAATGGTGAATAAAATATACCAGACCGGGTTTCAAGTGGTACGTTCCATCGTTGTTACTTTTATTTCGCCTTCCCAAGATATCATGAGTCTGTAGGACTTTGATGAGAAGTGTAATTGCAAAGCAACTGAATTTGTTTTTTAACCCACCCCACACATTCTCAGACTAAACTAAGGAATAGAGTACTGACAAATTAGATCTCGTACGAGAAATATCCGCAGCCTTTTCTACGCCTTGTCGATATCATCATCGAATCGGGAGGACAATTCGAATGAACGAACGAGTGCTTGAGGACTTGATGGGAAGGTAATGGCAATAGCGTTTGGATGTCGTCTTCAGTGCTTGGTAAATACCACTGCAAGCTAGCCCTGCACAAGATGCTAATGTTTGCAGACTTTCACTCGCCCACGACATTGGAACGAAATAACCACTGGCGCTCGAAAAGCAATCATGAAGTGGAAGGACGTCCCAAAATCTGGTCATGTGTGTAGAAAACTCCTTCAAGACGAGGGGTTGGATGGACATATAGAATACATGCGGTAGGAGCTGAATTGTTGGTTACTTGAAACTGAAAAGCTGGAACTCTGGGGCTCGAGAAGGATGCTAGAGAGGACACGACAAGAAAATCAAATCGTTACAACCGTTCAAATGAGACACAAAGCAGCAAAGTAAGATCAGTGAGAACCCTGAAGTTTTCTCTAAGCATACCTTGTCCCACAATTACCTCTGGATTTTCGTAACAGCTTGGTATTTTGTGCGAGAAGGTTTAGAAAAGGCAGAGTTTCCCGGTTTTCAAAACCTTCTCGGACAAAACAGGCAATCGTCCCAGAATTGGAGAAGAGTCACCTTCCGTATCATCCAAATGTGGAAGAGATTGGATTGAATGTGACAGTGTAACCTGGAAAGTACTCAATGCAGCAGCTCCATCACGACTTGACATACGTGAAACTCATATATTCAAGTTGTGAGACCACTGAAGATTGAAAAAGAAGGGGAATGTGGACAGGATATATGCAAAGTAGTGAGCATAATGGTTTTAGAATCTCTAGTCTCGATACTAAAAAGGTGCATATTGTCCGGTTCCGGGCCGGTTGCTTTCACGTGACTGTCCCAAAAGAAGAATTTTCCACTTGCTCAGAAACACAAAAAAAACATACAACAGCAGGTATTCGCTGGTGGTCACCCACCCAACTACTAATCTGCCGATCTGAGGCTTGTGTATGGCAGAGCGGACGGGATGCCCAATTCTCCTCAGTCTATGGTCGTATGTGGTGGCTTTGGTGTTGTTTGACTATATGTTCCAGGAGGGTCCTAATATTCCCGTTGCCCACAACATCTTCCCTCACCGTAATGGCTTCAAATTCTTTGCAAAGCAGTTGAAACCCAAGATGGATGTCCTATTCGTCTCTCTACAAATGCTTTATGCCTCTTTAGCAGAATTCCAAAATGTTAACGAAGTATCCGGTAATGAATTCTTACAACTATTAACTGACGTTGCCCCTTCAATCAAGAACCAAATCCCAGCAAAAGATTCCATCAAGTTTCAGGCAGTGATAAAATGCAACGACGGAAGCACAAAAAGTGCAAAAGCAAGACCAAAAAAAGTAGAGAGGTAATTAAAGAAAATATATAGAAGAGGCCTTACGAAAAGATTAAAAACTCTTAGCTATAGTATTGAAAATATCATACTTCAAATCGCTCCAGTGCTCGTACTTCTGAGGCTTTGAAGAAGAAAATTGAGGGTTTTCGGTGTGTAGAAAGCTCCGGTTCCATCGACAACTCTGTTGTAGAGTACCATGAAGCTTTCATTTATCTTCCCGCAATTTACAACATCTTTCCTACTTATTTGCAGAATGAGTGAAATTCGAAGTTGTGAAGTGTAAATCGCTCTGGATCAAAGAAAGGAAGAAAAAAGCATGCATCAATAAAATGTATTCATGATTTACACTATAAATGTGAAAATGGAGGTAATAGCAAGACGAGGACAATAGCAAAATATAATATCACAAGGTTTCCAATTCTTCGCACAGGTTTTTGGAATCGGGCTTCTTGTTGTTACTTTCCCGAACATATCGCCCAGCTGGATTTATTGGCCAAGCGTATGAAACCTGTGCTTCAAAAATCCTCACTGCTGGAGGGCCGCTGAATTGGTCTCAAATATGAGCTGGAAATTGATTGCCTCGATATCGAACAACAATAATTATGGCTTTCCTACTGAAGCAAAACTATCTATCTCCAAGGTTGTATTTCATGAGCTTTGTTGGTCATGGCCCCGTAATAGTGAATTTTGTACAACGGAAGCACCGAGGAAGAAAGGCTGGAGATAAAAAAAGATTCCAGCTACACAACCTTTGCCCTCGCCACAACGGCCGAAGAATGTAACGACCACCTTCCTTCTTCTCTGAACGTCGATCCATGTATATGCGGGGTATGCTTTAATGGCTATCAGAGGGAGAAATGGCGTAAAGATGGCAGGTAAAGCCTTGATCGCAGTCCGATCAGCGGTTTTGGAAGATATCTCGTTGCGATGATCAGCACTTGCAGCATGGAGGTACAGGACTTTGCAGCTCAGCTATCCAGGCCGCCCGCCCATGCCATGCCATGCCATGCTACGGAGATTGAGGGGGGTGGGTTTGTCCTTTGCAGATAGCCAGTGCGACTGCAACCAGGGTCCCACTTGCAGGTCTCCAGCTTCTTTGCAGATTCCCAATCGGGCCATGTCAAATTCGGAGCTCAACAGGTTGTCCATTTTGTGTTTCATCCATGTCGTTCCCCAGCTTCCCCATCCAGCACGCGGAGACAGAATGGTATCTGATATTGACGTCGCTCGAAGGATTGCTAGGTATTGGTACCGTTGCTGTCCAACCTTTGATTACTCAGGCTGTAGGTCCAGACTGGAATAGTCTCCTTGAACATGCAGGAATTGGTAAGGCTTCCTTCGATACTGTGGCCGGCAGGTTAGACAGGCTGGAGAGCTGGACCAGAGGACCTTCCACGTTGTGCGATGTAGAGGAAGATTACCTCAGTTAGGTCGCGGTCGGTTTTTGTATAGTGCAGTTACTGGTCCAGAAAAGGTGATCAATGTCACTGTAGTATGTCATCCACAAAACCCGCCAATCAAGAGGCGTACAGGGATAGTGCGCGATCGGTCATCGCTGGTGCGATTGCGTGCTTGACGAGGCTGCGTAGCCGTGGCCTCCAAGAAAAACAATTTCTGGCGGGCGACCAGATTTAATACTTTAGATAGAACATTTCTCTCCCTTCTTTGTTTTCAAATCAACTTGCTTTCTCTCTCACACATCAATCATTCTTCCCATACATACTTCCACCTCCAATCTAATACCCCCCCCCCATATCAATTCATCATGGCCAACCCACCTCACGGAGGAGAACTCAAGTACGTTTTTCCCCCACTTCCATCCGTCATGGCAAAGCTGACCATTCTTTCGCAGAGATCTCATTGCCAGAGATTTGCCCCGACACGCTGAGCTCTTTGCTGAAGCTGAGACCCTTCCTGCCATTATCCTCTCCGAAAGACAACTATGTGATCTCGAACTCATCTTGAGCGGTGGTTTCTCTCCTCTTGAGGGTACGTCCATTCTCCAAATTTTGGTGGGGCAGCAATACCCCTCGGCCTCACTTGGGAATTCCCTCACAACAACCACAAAAGCTAATTGATTCAACCACAGGTTTCATGAACGAGAAGGACTTCAATGGGTAGGTCTTTCACTATAAAATTATACTATCGAATTCCTCTAACCTCTCATAGCGTCGTCACCGAAAACCGATTGGCCGATGGAAACCTTTTCAGTATGCCAATTACCCTCGACATCTCCAAGGAACAAGTTGAGGAGTTGGGAGTGAAGGCTGGGGCAAGAATCACTCTCCGTGATTTCCGCGACGACCGAAATCTCGCCATCATCACCGTTGATGATGTATACCTTCCAGACAAGTAAGCTCATTGTTTGGTACTTGGACTGGCACACGTCTAACAAAATACAGGAAACTCGAGGCCAAGGAGGTCTTTGGTGGAGATGAGGATCACCCAGCAGTCAAGTACCTTTTCGAGACTGCCCACGAGTACTATGTCGGAGGAAAGCTTGATGCCATTGACCGTCTCGAACACTACGACTATGTCGCCCTCAGATATACCCCAGCAGAGATGAGATTACACTTCGACAAACTCGGCTGGTCCAAGATTGTCGCTTTCCAAACCAGAAACCCAATGCACAGAGCCCACAGAGAATTGACAGTCCGCGCCGCCCGAGCACGTCAAGCCAACGTTCTCATCCACCCAGTTGTTGGCCTCACCAAACCTGGAGATATCGACCACTTTACCCGTGTTCGCGTTTACCAAGCCCTCCTCCCAAGATATCCAAACGGAATGGCGGTTCTTGGCCTGCTACCTTTGGCTATGCGCATGGGTGGTCCTCGAGAAGCCATCTGGCACGCCATTATTCGCAAGAACTTTGGAGCTACCCATTTCATCGTGGGCAGAGATCACGCCGGTCCAGGAAAGAACAGCAAGGGTGAAGAATTTTACGGTCCATACGACGCCCAGTACGCCGTCGAGAAGTACAAGAGCGAGCTTGGCATTGAGGTTGTTCCTTTCCAAATGATGACCTATCTCCCAGATAGTGACGAGTACAAGCCAAAGGATGAGGTTGCACCTGGTGTTCGAACTCTTGATATCTCCGGCACTGAACTCAGAAGCCGTCTCCGAAGTGGTCGTGAAATTCCAGAATGGTTCTCGTACCCCGAAGTTGTGAGGGTTTTGAGAGAGTCCCACCCTCCACGTTCCGCACAAGGCTTCACAGTCTTCCTCACGGGATATCAAAACAGTGGAAAGGACGCAATTGCCCGTGCTCTCCACGTTACCCTCAACCAACAGGGAGGTCGCTCAGTCTCACTTCTTCTTGGCGAGACTGTCCGCGCCAATCTTTCTTCCGAGCTTGGCTTCAGCCGTGCAGACCGAACCGTCAACATTGGCCGAATTGCTTTTGTGGCATCTGAGCTTACCCGATCCGGTGCTGCCGTCATCGCCGCGCCGATTGCACCTTTTGAAGATGCACGCCTCCACGCAAAGGAATTGGTTGAGAAGTACGGAAGTTTCTACCTCATCCACGTGGCCACCAGTCTCGAGCACGCCGAGAAGACGGACAAGCGTGGTGTCTACGCCAAGGCCCGCAACGGAGAGATCAAGGGATTCACAGGTGTCGATGACCCATATGAGGCACCAGCCAAGGCCAACCTCACTGTTGACATTGAGAAGACCACTGTCCGAAGTGCTGTCCACCAAATTGTTCTGCTCCTCGAGAGCGAGGGTTTATTAGATCGCTTGTAAGCGAGTCGGTTTAAAGAGGCGATGCCGGTTATGACAAGGGGAGGGCGTTGGGAATTTTATCGAAACAATTTTCACGACTTAAAAATGCCTACTACATAGACGAAGAACAGTCGGTTTTCTGGATCGGCGTCTTAGCTTGTATATGAAGCATCGTCTCGTATGTACCTTGGGTGGTATCTAGTTACTTTGTTTTTCCTTTTTTTTCATGTTTCTTATGAGCGACGATCAGAACAATTACATATGCAGAAAATAGACTATTTACAAAATATTCCTTGGCTTCTCTTCTGTGTCACGTGTTGCATTTTTTCTTTACCTCGTCCCGGTTGAGGAGAGTCAATTCAGCCTCTGCTTTAGCCAGATTGGATTCTCCTCTTGTGTGAAATGACAAATAGTATGTGTCAGTTGTGGTCCTCCCTTCCCGCTAGACATGTTCCTCATTTTATCCTGGATCGCATCGTAAGTAAAGACGATAAAAGTTGGTTACCCTAACCACCTTATTCCAAATATGTTTTTGGTTCATTGAGTGGGCTGGTATTTGGAATGAAAGAGGTGGATGAGAGAAATTTTTGCAATCTTTTGTTCTGATATCCAAGAACCAGTTTACAATACTTCGGGGGGATGGATGATTGGATGGGATGTGGGAGGTTGCTAAGGCTTCAAGCGGGGGTTGGTCGTTTACATGGGAGTGGGAATTTGTGGAAGAGGGGCGTAGCTGTTGTGCGGCAAGAGGGGGGTTTTTTTGCGAATTTTAGTGGGATTTCGAGGTGTGATAGATCACTTTTCGAATAGGAAAGGGAAAAAGGGATTTTCGGTTGACAAGCGGTGGGGTGGTCTATTGGGGACGGTACATAATCGGGTAGTGGGGGGTTACCTACCTCCTGATCTTTGTGCTTGCTTATGCGGCTTTGGATTTTCTCTGGCTGCGAACTACGAACCAAGATATGTCTCAATAGTGGACAATAGGACTAGGAGTAGTTTCCTTTCTTGCGGCCAACGTTGAGTGTTATACATGGTCAATTCTCAGCATGCGTTTTTACGATTTCCAAACTTAAACCTCGAGGTGACAAAACGCATAGAACAGTGGAAGCCTAGCAGCGGAAAAGAAAAGTGCAATCCCATCACTTAGGTGATTGGCTGTGTTTGTAAGCGAGAAACTTCTTCGCTCTACTCAGTCGACCGATTACAATTTAAGAACTTTTTACTGGAACTGAAATCTCTCAGGTCACTTGAAGACAAACTGCTTGAGATGACGATTCTATTCTTATAATGGAGAAGGAAAACTATTATCGTACTATTCCAGCTACAACTCGAAATGAATATACTGCAAGTTCCAGGCACCTTCCGAGCACCGGGGACATTTGTTCAGGACTTTAATGAAATAACTCAATATATTCTAGGGAGTGCATTGATAGTAATACAGTACTAATAAAATCATGTCTAGAACTAATAAAAACATAAAAAACATCGTATGTAATAATAAGAAATTCAACGTATAGGGTGAACCCCATCATCCAAGGGGGGGTGAGTGGACGTCCTTCGTTCCTCTCTAATCAGAGGAGCGAAGGAGTTCCCTTTGAATGATCAAACCTTCAACTTTCCATCCCTAAAGCAGAGGGATTATCCTCTCCTCCCATTCTCATCAGGAGGCGCTAAGGGCCCCCTATACCTTTCACCGGTTGTATGCCCACCCAGGGCGGTACCACCACGCAGTGGATCACTTGGCGTCCCTTTATCCTCTGAAGGTGCGTAATAGTAATTCTCGGCATGAAATATATCACCCGGGCCCCAAGCATGTCTAGCGAATCTCTCTTTACTGGGCACATGGTAATGTCCTGCGCTCCAAACTAGGGGTTTGCTGGAGGTCGATTCTTGTGCGTTGTTACCAGAGGTGTTTTGTTGAGCTTCAGTGTCGCGCTGGACGAGGGTTAGAGCTGAAGATGAGGATTCTTGGTTTTGGGGTTCTTGGTTGGGAGGATCTGTTGTTGGGGTTTGGTTTGAATTTGATTTTGAGAACATTTTTAAATGTCTTTGTGATCTAATTTACGGAAATATTCGCGTAAAGTTTGTTCATGTAGCTGTTTTAGTAGTGATAAGAAAGAGAGAACCCCTAAAAGGGAGCTGTTTATACTCTGAATATGGGGCGTTATTCACGACACAAAGTTATTTGTGATTGATTTTTCAAAGCCTCTCCGAATCATTAATATGTTTGAAGAGCACTCTTTATTCACGAACTTGAGTAATGGAAGTATTGGAGAATGTAACATGTGCTCGAATGCTCAGAATAATACCATTGTAGGTGGTGTCATTTTATTGTGTTATAGAATAGGTGGATGCTGAGATGTATGAAATTTGAATTAATTTAGAAGGTAAAAGTTGCAATTGCCGAAAAAGGAAAGGGAGCTATTTACATCCAAACAAAAATTGTTCCCATTATTCACAAGACCGGGATATATTCTTGGTTGAGATAACGAGTTACACTGAATTGTTATGAAGTTCTATATTTAAGATTGCTCACAAAACCAAAGAATGGATAAGCTTCAGAAGGCAAGTAATGCTTCGGAATTTCGAAAATCAGGTAAGCGGAATATAAGCCCCGCGAGAGTTAAGCGAGAGTTCCGAGTTTCGAACCCTTTGTACAGATCCCCAGAATTACCAGTAAGAGCTCTTTTCGAATTGTGTGTTTTGTTGAGGGTGTACTCTACATGGTTTTAAAGGTGGTACATTATCACGAGTCCGCTTGAATGAGCACTGAGATGCCACCATACTCGTAGCACAAGTTTGCAAAGGTGAGACACCACGCAGCTCCAAGCTTTCTTAAGGTCATTCACGAGACGAAGTTGGTTGTGAAGGTCTCTTTGAATCATCAATATGTTTGAAGAGTAATTTATTCACGAAGGAGAGCAATGGCAATGGTTGTCTAACCGTTACAAGAAACTCTCACTTTGCGTCAGAGAGTTATTTACGACAGAAATTAAGCGAGCGCTCATATCCTCTCTCCCGGTGGACAGAAAAAGTGGCAGCTAATCGCACCTGCCTACCTAACCATTGTCCCATCTATATTGGGTAATTCAAGGTAATTGCCCTAGATAATCGAGGTAATTAAATCTATTAACCAAGATAATGGGGGCGATCAACTGTAATTATCCCACGGAGTTGAAATAACGAACTAGAGAAGAGGGTACGAATATCTCTTTACTGCAACTTTTTTGGTCCACCGGGAGTCCTCTCTCCCACTCGTCTTGTGTTCAGGTGAAAAATGTTTCTCAAGTCAATGCTCTACAAAGACAACCGTGGTGCAAAGCGAATCCATCACCAGGGATAAAAGTTACAACATCAATTGTAAGTCATAATATGACTAAAATCACTGCAGGTGGGATCCGAGGACACCGGTTAGTTTGAAGAGTTTTTCATTTGCTTATCAGACTGTGGGGAACCACTTAATATGCTCCTCGTGCTTGTTTGCGAGTTGGCTAAGGGGATCTTTATGAATAGAATAAGCATCATCAGGGCCTAAAAGTCAAATTTCTGTCATGTAAGTAATGTTCACGAGACCAATCCATCACTTTCAGTCAAGTTGTGCGAGTTCTGTCCTTACCCAATTACAGACCAAACATGTAAAACTTTACATTGGGTCAAAATCATTACAACATATGCTTTAAAACGATCGACTATTCCGTACCCATTCCAAGTCTTACTCGGTCACATGTCTCTCTTTGGAATTTGTAGTAGTTGGTTTGAAATTGACTTTCTATTATGAGATTCTAGAGATTACGAAACCCACTACATTCATTCAATGATCTTCTTTCTGCTTCATGTCACACATGTGTGACCCATGTACAACGATCGCCACATGAGACAGGGTATCGTCAATCAAACTCTAGATCTTCAACATCTATCCAATTCGTCAAACCTGACCTCCGCGACCTGCCACAGGCAGATCTGCTACTTCGATTTTAACAACGACTGGATAATTTCTCTGAAGTTGGATGATGATAAGGGCCGTTGAAAAGAAAATCCATATTCTGTCATGTTGAATACAATGAAATGTTTTGGATTCCAAGAGTAGACTGAGGTTCTTGTGTGGGCTTGTTCACCATGAGCTTGCAGCAAAACTGCTGGAGAATTGGATGGTTTCCTCTTCTTGGAGTTGTTGCGGATTTGTACAAACTCGATTTGAGGGCTTTGTAGAATTTCTCCAGATGTCCTCCAGTACAGGAGTATCTGTCGACAAGGGAGTTCCATTCCCAAGCGGGGTTCCCAAATTAATGTATCTCCCGTCTATTTCTTATGTATATGGAACTCTTTGATCCCCTCCTTCCACTTTTCGCGATTGCCAAACCAAACACTTTGGGCTTGAAAGTCGAAAGACGGCACACAACAATCAGATTATTGATTGTCCCAGGTTTTCGGACATTCTGCGGCGCCTTGTTACCATCGTATTCCCAGGCCCGTTAAGTAGGGTTTCTCATTAGTTGTGGCTCTGCAAACAATTATTGCCCTGAGTCTTGGTTAGCGTGAGTAAGGGACATCATCTTTGGGTTATTCTCTCCAACTCGCGGATTATCCTTTAGCTTGTATTACGGGGTAGGGACACTTATAACTTACTTGAATTTCCAATAAGTCAGGCCTGTTGGATTTTTCCATTTGCATATGTCAAGTTTCTTTGTGCTTTCTCGACGAACACAACCATCTCGCCCCTCTCCACATCCGGCTCCAATGAAAATCGGTCAACCGAAAGTTCCAGAGTTCGACTTGGAGGGAGGGTAGTCTGTGAATCCATATTGTCGCTGTCTCCTTTTTCGGCTTTCATTGCCCGCAAGTAGCGCCAGACAACGACCGGAGAAAGTATGGCCAGGCTTATGATAAAAGTAACTGTATAGGAGTAGACATCTGGATGGTCGACGAAAACGACGTTGAGGGCGAAACCGAAAAGTATCGCTGCTGAAATTATAATCTCTTTGAACATTTCAAAGAGAGAGCGGAACGTTTAGGAAACGAGGTTCTAGTCTGGATTCCGATGTGCTTCGTGGTAAATTATAAATGATAGTATCCAAGTCCATGTACTAATCATTCTCAGAGCGTGTCCTAAGAGGTTGGTTCATAAGGGGGATCCTAAGCACTTGGTACCCTCGGCAGCTGAAGTTGTCCCAGCGTAGGAGCTAACACCATAGGCATGCGCTTTCTGGGCATTTCCCGACCTCAAAGTTGAGCCAGCCTCAAACGGGACTAATGGCCACACCATTGGGCGAGTCAATTCTTACCGCTCGTGTTTCGCAGATTCAACACCGTGAACATCAATGGTTTCAACAATTGCATTTGTATTCGATTTTGAATATGAAAATGAACTATTACTGAATTCTCGGTTGAGTGTAATGTCGCCTTGTTCACCTTTCTCTCCTTCCTTTCCTCTTGCCATCTGGTGATTGAGGTAGAATGTTTACGCTTGGGGGAATTTAGGGGATGGCACCATGTGGGGTGAAGCTAGATCCTGGAGGATTGCGGGGTTTGTGGTCTGCGCTTATTTTAAACATATGAATTTATTTTCGTCAAAAATCATAACGTGCACGCCGCTCTGGTATCCTGATCTGGGAGAGACACGAATATACCTATTTTAAATCGAGGAGGATCGCAGGTTTCAAACCTTGTCCGGTGCTGGCCAATTTTTCAAGATATATCACATGAAATTTAAAGCTGATTAGCTTCTTCGGCAGCTAGTAATGTTCACCAAGTCTGAATAAAATGCATGCATGTGGAATAAGCCGACACTTCGTTGGCTGATTGTGAGCAATGCTTTCATAACTTCGAGAGTCATAGCGTTCCGTAAGCACGCACCCACCCTGTAGACATTAACTCCAGTTATCTCACAAAGTTGGGACAACGACCTATGTAGGCAGGTGTGAAACTAGTTACTGCAACTTTTAATGTCTACTGGGTTGCACCCAATGTATTGTTTCCCACCACCCTCCACCACTACCACTTGAAGCTATTCCCAGACTCTACTGTCGCTATCACTATTGCACACTGGTTAGAAGAAGATGAATGGTACAATTTTGACATGGAGTTGTCTCAGGCTTGACTCCTCGGAATAGGGTAAGCTGGGTATATTTAAACCCCCTAATTTTCATCTACTTAGTTTCTTGTATTTCAAAGTAGCAACTTAGGTAACGAAGCTAGGAAAATTAAAGCAAGCTGTCCTCAAGTAACAACTTATCTAACTGAACCTAGCCCTAGGGAGTCACCTTAAACTTTATGAGCTCGGCAAATTAATGACAAACGTGAGGGCATTCATACACAGCTACGAGTCCAATCTCTAGAGGAATTAGTTCAGGTTTTCCGGACTTGCAGCAGCAAGGTTGTGCAATGACAAGTGTGTACAAAAGACAGGTGTGTGCCTATGGAACTATGGAACACTATGGCTGATATTCTGGCGATAAACATGGCATTACTAGCTATTTAATTTCACTCAGTAAGGCACTGAATAATTCTCCCGAAGAAGCAAGAATGAATGAATCTAGGTGAAAGCCTCGTTAAGCCCTCGATAGGCGAAGTTGTTTTCATTTTTTATACCACGACTCACCGTCACGGCCAGATGTTTCCAGCAGGTGCTTTGTATAACATTCAGTTGGGTGTGAAACAACCCAGGATGGCAGGAAAGACTAGTGAGTAGTAAGATTCATTGGTGGAAACTTAAACTCTACTACAAACCGCGAAAATGAAAAAGTAATCCGGGCCTTTTCAACTTCTGAGAGGACCATTTATGAGTTAGGTACCCGGATGTTAAGGACTTTCGAGTCATCTTTTCCAATTGCCCTCGTTGAAAAGACTTATCTATAACATACAATAACTCTAGAAAGCAATGTATTTTTACCACGGCTTACATAGCATGTTCATCGTGAGGTGACAAAAAGTTAACCAACAATTCATACCTCGCTTACCTCCACCACCGGTAGCAGATTCAATAGAACCAAGGCTCTTCTTCCAAATGATCAGAGCAGTGAATGGTTAAAGTAACTATAATGGCTAACCTTCCAAAAATAAAGCGAGTCGGTTTTCAGGTTCGCTTAACATCCACTATAATCAAACCCCACATAGCCCACATCACATGCTCCACACACCAACAAAAGCCCACTGGAACACGTCATAACTGCAGATTCACACAATTACGCCCATATGAAAGAGTGACTCATACCGATCCCCAGTTCCACATTTCCTTCTACTTCACCCGATAACAAGGCAAATAAGGATTTGTTAGGCATCGACTACTAGTGAAAGCTCCGCTTCGGCGGAAAAATGAAGAAACTGAAGGCACTTTGGCGGAGTGGTTAACGCGATGCCCTGCTATTGATAGTATCTAAGCCAGGCATTTCCTTCGGGAGCAAGAGTTCGAATCTCTTAGGTGTCGTCTATTTAATTTTTTGCATTTCTTTCCTTGTGTGCTCTAATAAACATCTGTCACGGTACACGCCACGGTACAGTGGTCAGTACAGACCTCTTAGTACAACACGCACGCTAGTACCTTAAGTACAAGCTTCTTACACTATAAAAATCATACCGCTACAACTTCCTTAAGCTTGTTACTACTTTTTATGATAGAATTAGTACTAAACCTAACTTTAATAATAACTATAGTACTAAAATTACTTAAAAACATAGAAAACTAAAGAGTTATATATATACTATATATACCTAAAATAACGCGCTAAAAGGTCTCTAGCTATAAAGATATAGTAGTTAATTATTATAACCCCTTTATCTCTACTAATATTAGCTATCTATATTATAATAATAATATTATTAGAAATAATATAAATAGAGAGAGTTTAAAAGAGATCTCTCTCTAAGGATTATTTTAGTCTCTAAATTATATATTTTTAGATTTCTTTTATCTATAAAATACTTAGTTAACTCGAATGTATTATATAAAAGATAGAGGTCTAGAGGTTATAATACTTAACTACTATACCTCTATAGTTATATACTATTATTACTAGTAAAAGTCTACTAGTAATTAAAAAAAGTTACTTTATTAGTAAACTTTAGGTTATTTATAAATTCGTAACTAATAGATATAGATATAATAATTCTATATATACTACCTAGGCTTATCGGTTATATAGACCGCTACGACGATTTACTCTACTAAGAGTAACTCTAATTAGTCGAGAGAAAGGTATAGAGAGTCTAATTATCTTTGATTACTACTACTTTATATATAAATCCACTCGTCTTTAAGTTATACATAGGCGATAGTAAGAGAAAGGTTTAAGGCGTTTAAGAAATATAAGTAAGCTAAGGAAATTTATTAATTGCTTGCCTAAGTAGTATAAGAGCTTAATAGAGCGATAAAAAAAATTGCCTAGGTACTTAGCCTAGAACACAGTAGATATTAAGTAAAGGGGTTCGTGCCTGCTCCCTGATTGTTCTAACGTAGTAGGTTAATTCTAGTAAATTGTCTTAAAAAATAAGAACAATTGAAGACTATTAACCCAGATTGTTAGATTAATCAACTTCAGTTGTCATATAAATTTAGGACAACAAACTGTATAGGCGGGAGCGAACCTGTTTACTACTACTTTTAATGTCTAAAAGGGCGGCCCTCCTCCCCTTTATTCTTTCTCTTAAAATTTAAGATACTGGTCTCAACTAAGTTGTCTAGAACATTTGAGGTAGAACCATCGAATTCCATCGATATTTTTGTGACTTCAAGAGCGACAAGGTGCAAAGCCAAGGGGGGCAGGGGGTGTAAAGACTGTGTCTTCGAAAGGCTTCAAAACGACAAGTAAGAGTTAAACCACCAAAGGCGCAAAAATAAAACAATTATAGCCTAGTTCCTACCGTATCAAAAAGAACGCCACCCTCCCTGTATATATTCCCATACGACACCCCAACTAATCAAAATCAATCCCGTCTATCAACATTCACTAAACATCTATTCATCTATCCAAACACTGACAATCCCCCGGCTTCCCACCCCTCCCCATCCCACTCAACAAACTCGGACACCTTGCCGCAACACCCCCATCAGTAGCACACTGCAAAAGCAGTCCCCAAATCCTCTCCACCGTGAATCCAAAATACGGATTATCAGGCCTATCAACATTTCCCCCAACAATCGTCTCATTATGACTCCATCCCTCCTTGCTATTAATAGCCTCCAAAAGTCCACCATAAATTTTCTTATCAATGCCCCGGATTCTCTTTGCGCTGGCTATGAATTGCCCTTTATATGCGAGCAGGATAGGTTGCTCGGGCCTACAAGGCTCCTTGTATATCTTTTCGAATAGTTGCGGGACGGAGTTGAATTTGTCTTCCCATCCCCAGCGATCCCCGCAGGCACCGCACTCGCATTCCACGCCTGTGAAGCCCAGACTCAACATGCCCGTCTCGGGAACGAGATAGTCGTTGATTCTGGGAATGAGTTCACGCATGTTGTGAGCGTGTCCTTGGATAAACATGGTCTGATCTGCTAATTTGTCCCATTTGTCGACAATGTGCTTGAGGTAGGTCCCACCTTCTCGACCTAGATTCTCCATTCTTTCCACTACATCAGCGCCGGTGGTTTCCTTTAGCGCTTTGAGGTCGGTTTCGGGACTTTTGGTGTAGACGATGATTTTTGGTTTGAGGTTCTTGAGCATCGCAGTGGTTTTGATTATATCAAGTGTTTGCTTGAGAAATACGGGATCCTCTTCATACATGCTAACAACGATGTCGAAGCGCGAGGCCGGTTTGTATGCGAGATCAAGAGAGCTTGGGAAGCTTTGAGGTACTGAATTGACGGATGAAGTTGACAAAAATAATATGCCTGCAGAGGTGGACATGATGACTCCAAAGAGGGCTATGGCGGAAAATATCCTGCTTGGTGTCCTATTTTCAAGCTTCTTTGCTTTAGTGATGTCCCTCAACTCAAGAACCGAGTAATGAATCTGGTCTACGCCAATGAGAGCTGCGCATGCTACCAAGTAAGCGTTTATTTGTATCCAGGCCACAATAGGTACTGGGCTAGAAAAGATAGCTGCCAGTAAAACCAGCATACTTGAAGTAAATGCCGCGAGAAGCTCAGTGCCTTGGAGAGGAATGTTTGAAAAGTGCGCCTTTGGGTCTGTAAATGAAATTGGAGAGTAGGCCATGAAGCCTGTTCCGGAGAGGCAGGTGAAAACGATAGATACCATATTCACAGCCTTCAGTACAAGTGTAGAGTTTTGAGTACTGTATATTGACTCAATATTCTCAAGCAAAAAACCAGCACCGCCACTGAAGAAAAGCCCAAACACCAAGGTCATTACCACAAATCCATGGTTGGCTTTGAGTTTCGCTTGGACAGCAATATCAGGGCCGACTCTTTCAAATCCAATCGTATAGCATGCTCGAGAAAGTCCAATGAACAAGATTCCGAGAAGTCCCCAAAGAAGGCCTGGCACCATAAGACGGTATTCATTATATAGAACGAGACTGGAACAGGCAAATATGAGAATAGCTTCCCAGGGGAACCATCTCTGGGAACGAGATTGCGAACAACATACACACAAAACAAGGGTTTCTGTGGCGTATATCACGGGCTGTGGCAAATTAGCCCATAACCTACCCAGCATCTGGAGATCGAGGGCGACTCACAAATACCATCACCAGGACTGGAAGACTGGGCATATGCAGAATACCCTCCATCAACATTGGTACTGATGCCGCAGCAGCCAACGCCGCGGGTATCATTCCAGTCCAGTTCTTATTGAACGCTAAACCCGATGCACCACCGGGTTTCCTTATCCCCCATTGTGATATGTTTTTTGTACTTGATCCCGATGATTCTGAGCCCAGTCGCAAAGCCAATATGTATACAATCGTTAACGCGACGTATATTCGGAAAGCAATCGCCAGGGCTGCAGTTTGGTCAGATGAGAGGAGAGAAAAGAGGTATGGAGATGTTTACGGTAATCTGGGATTTTATTAGCTAGCTGCTTCCATGGGGAATGTGGTGTCTTACGGAAACCATGGTTAATCATCAACCGTTTGGTGGTGTAAAGAGCGACAGAGGAGGCGATAGCCCAAGAGCTATTTCGGTCAGAATCCTCAGCCAGAAAGGTTCCCAATAAATCTGCCAACATACGCTGCCCTGACAAAAGTTTCCTTCTCCATGCCAGCCGATTGTCTTGATGCCGGAGTTCCCTCCTCTATATCTCCCCCCAGAAAGGCATCGTGCGCATCTTCGGCGTCAAATCCACGCAACGGAGCGAATTCTATGGATCGTGGTTCTGCAGACACCATATTTCATGGCTTAACTGACGAGTTATCGATTTCGAAAGGGCCATCAAGAGCCATGTCAGAAGAATGTCGAGTTGGCGCATTCACTGTGCCCCCTAAGATTTCGAAGGATCGCGACTGTGGCTGAACTGTGGTGCGCCACAGAGGTGGGGGGAATCAAATGCCCGTGGTGATTAAAAACAGAACCTAAACCTTCAAATTCGTCGCCAGAATCCCATACTAAGTCTTACGTCGGTGAATAAAATAATTCGTTTTTGTTCTCTCTCACCGTCTTGAGTTTTCACATTACTAGATGTCACGACTTGCAGGGCTCTAGAAAGACAACCGTAGCGGCTGTAAATAGCTCCTTGTGTTTCTAAATATTGACCTAGATATTATACGATTGAATTTATTAAACAATTTTTCTAGATTCATATTTTAGGATGTATTTTGAGCTACCCCAGAAATGTGCAGGTTGGCAGGTACGAACTCGAAGTATGCATTGCCCTGCTGCTTTAAAGTTAGGTTTGTCACCCACTAATGAATGTTCTTTCAAGTGATACAAATATCCTTACATACTCACTCTTAAGTCAAGCAAAAAGCCCTAAGCATGCCAGCCCCAATCCCTTACCCCCTCCTCCAGCAATGGAAAGAAGAAGTTCGTACCCTCAACGACCCTTTCATAACTCACCTCCCCAAAATCGAACTCCACGTCCACATAGAAGGAACCCTCACCCCCTCTCTCCGCTACAAACTAGCAACCCGTCATGCACTCCTCCCTCTCCATTCCGAGCGACTCAGGAAAGACTTCAATTCTCTCTCGGAACTGGAAGAAATGTACCAACTTTTAGAACCCCCGAGCAGCAAAGGCAAGGGGATTTCCGCCTTTTTTGAGGCTTATTACGGGTCTATGGAAGTTTTGTTGGAGGAGGAAGATTTCTTTGAACTGGCAATGGGGTATTATGAAAAGGCGAGAAGCATGGAGATTAGGTATTGTGAGATCCTATTTGATATACAAGCACATACTAGAAGAGGAGTGAGTGTCAACACGGTGATGGATGGATTCAAACGGGCTCAGGTGAAAGCCGAGAAAGAACTAAATGTTTGTTTATTTCCCATATTCAGACATTGGATCTTCCATACTTAACATTCGGCCAGGTAAAATCGCAATGGACCGCATGTTTCCTCCGCAACCTCTCGCAAGCATCAGCAACAGAACATTACGAACTCCTCTTACCATACAAGAACATGATAGTAGGTATTGGTCTCGATTCAAACGAATTCAACCACCCGCCCTCACTATTCTACGCACTCTTCCAACGGGCAAGAAACGACGGGTTCAAATTAACCTGCCATTGTGATGTTGCTCAACCCGCAACACACACTCACATCCGTCAAGTCGCGACATGCTTAGGTGGCACAGGAGCAGAACGCATCGACCACGGTCTAGACGCTGCCTCGGATCCTTCTCTAATCCAGATCATCAAAGAAAAGAATATTGGAATGACACTCTGTCCATGGGCCTATGTACGTCACCATACAGCGGAGAACCTCTTTGGTTATGTCCGGAAATTGTTTGATGAGGGGATTAAGGTGATGATTTCCAGCGATAGTCCGGTTTATGTGGAGAGTCTTTGGTTGGACGATAATTTGAAATTGATTCGGTTGAAGGCTAGCTTTACGGACGAGGAATTGGAGAAGCTGATGGTTAATGCTGTGGATATTTGCTGGGCCGGGGCAGAGGTCAAGGCTGCGTTTAGGGATGAGCTTGCGCAGTTTGTGAAGGCACAGAAGTGACATGGACACATCGAGAAATCAATTCTGACCATGTTTTCATTACCTTGGCTCGTTCAAGCCAGAATATTCCTCCAAACAAACCATCCCCTGTGATACGACTTGAGTAGAAGAAACTTTATATATGGAGAAGGGGAGAGGGGACGTATAATCTAACATTGTCATCTCGGTCGCTTCTTCAAGCGCAAGAGGGAAGAAGCGACCTCGTCATCGTTCCAGGTTGAGTTAAGGAGCTTGTCAAGGAAGGAAGCAACCCTCTCACCTCTTCGCCTATTACCAAAGTCCCGGCCCGGGCTTTGGATCTCGCAAACACACCACGGTAAAGGTTCCAAAGCATTACAAACTTATGTATTTGATTTATCGACTACAAGGAGGCCTCGAGCCACCAATATCAACAAAAGTAGGTAGATTACATCCATCACACAACCAAACACTCCGTCCACGTTTAATATGGCCAAGACCATATCAACACGCGTATCGGATATATCAACTCCTCATACCTCATACTCTGTACACATTCATACATCCCCCACCCTTATGTTCAATCTCATCCCACCTTTCACCATCCCACATCCAATCTCACCACCAACCCCTCCCCAAAAGACTTTGTTCATACGCTCATCAATGCCACATTTCCCAAGTTAGATCCCCCAACCAATAACCCCATACCAAGAAATCCTCTATAGAAAAAGTAATCCATTCGTTGACACCCATACCCATGCCATCCATCTCTTTTTTCCGAAACAAAAGAAATTCCCCAGGCCCAGCCCCGATGACACCCTTTTTAGTGAGACCAGGTAAGAGACAATAAACAAAACATACTAAAAAAACAAAAACAAAAACACTGCCCAATCAAATTCGGAACCGCCAAAAAGTAAAAACCACCCGACCGAGAAGACGATGAGCAAAGGAAAGCGAGAATAAGAAACGCTAATCAGTTAGTCAAGGATAGTGAAGAAGAAAAGGTCGAAATGTGCATAGCCCTTATTGTCGATGCCACTGGACGAATATTTGCCAATAGATCCACATAGAGGAGCAGAAGACAACAAACAACATGGTGAAAACATAAAAAAGTATGATATAAAAAAAATCCGTAGTATCATATCACATAGTAGCGCGGGCTTTCCTAATCGCCCATACGAATAGTGCGCGCCAGGGCACTTTCGATATATAACTCGTCGACAGTTGAATTGAGTCAGTCAACTGCTTTCATGTTTGAGGAAACAACATGTAGCTGCCTCTAGGGGCTTTCTTGTTTCCAATGTTGCCCACAGTTCCCGCTCTTGGTCGACCTTTGAATTCTTTCACGGTCTGCGAAACAACTGGTGCGGAAACTTTCCTTCCGTGAATTTGTCGGCTGCTTTGCTCTTCCTGTGATTCCGCGACAGGGCTAAGGCAGCCTTTGCCTTCGGCTAATCCGAGGTCAAGAGGGGTGACACCCAAGGATGAATAATCCTTCAGTCCCCTTTCAGAACCAATCTCGAGTGGAGAGTCAGCTTGTGGGGTGGTTGCCTCATCTGTTTCATTGCTAATCTCTTGATTACTCTCGTGTTTACGAAGGCTGGATGGGATGAGGTCAGGAAGCGAGGATGATGAGCCGATACTTTGATGAGCATCATGGCTGAATCGAGAGTTGGTGGATGAGAGGCGCGAATTGGAGGAACTGCGTACTGAACCACGAGAAAAGTTTGATGAGCGATAGGATAAAACACTGGAGGTACTCTCATCCACTGGTGAGATGTTGTAAGGTCCTTGCTCAATAATGGTTGCAGATGTAGAGTCTTCTTTTCCAAAGCGATCGTGATAATCTGCCGCTGCATCCATCTCACTTTGAAAATCAGACGGGATCAAGAGTGTTGGCGACAGGTTGAAACCATGAGACTCCTTGAATGATGAAGACTGTGAGGGTGATCGCCTCCGAGCAAAACCAGTGAAGGTCTGCGGTGTGCGGAGTTCAGGAGAAACAATTGATGCATTGGACATTGGTGATAACTCTGGAACATCAAAGGCTGATGGTATGAGAAGAGATGGACGGAAACGTCCATGGTAGACAGATCGGTCATCATCTTCTAGATGGAGTTCCAGGGTGGGATGAATCAAGGCAGATGGAGCACCCATGTCCCATTCATCTTCATGTGAGGAATTGGCTGAGTTTTCTGCCACAACCGTTTTTTCTTCCAGTGAGTATCGATCCCATTGATAATCGCAATTGGCCTCAATTTCATGATCATAGCAATAGTCAATGTCTTGTTCCCACGAGTCATCATCGAACCGGAAGCCAGGTGATAGGGGTCGAGTAGCGGCATCTCTTGATGCAATTTGGCTAAGTATTGCTGACATGCGACAATCGAACGGTGCATACATGTGTTCGGGGACTTTGGTTCGAAGAGCCGGTACTGACTTGGACATTCTCAATTCAGAACTAGTCCTCGACCTTCGGGAGCCAACCTCCTCCTCCTCCTCTACATCAGGAAGTTCAAAAGGGAAAGTGCCTGAGAGAGCAGCAGTCAGTGGCCAGGCTTCATCTCCAGGAGTGGTGATAGCATGAGACGGCGATAGGTTGTCTTCATCGACTACACAAAATGGCGGTGACATTGGCAGAACGTGAGGTGCTGCTTTTCTGAAACTTGCATTAGTCGTCATCGTCGATGGATCAAAGGTGTCAAAAAGAACAGAAGCTGTGCGAGACGATGTCCTAATTGGAAGGTCCACCGGGCATGTAGGTGACAGAGGAGACCGAGGAGGACGCGGTGGGGCCACTCTCAGATTATCATGCGATTTGGCGTATGAGATGGGCCTCTGAGCACGAATAGGTCGGAGTGATTTTCGTAGAACACCCTTTTGTCGGGTTTGGTTGGCAAGTCGGTCTTCCTCATTCGGAATATTCAGGGTCTCAGATGAGAAATTCTCAAAGTGCAGATCATCTGCCCTGATTCCCTTCAGTTCCCCATGTGTAGGAGCTTGTGATGCTTTGATTGCAGTGAATTCCGATACCAGTTCTTTAGGGCTCGTCCGCTCCAAGTTAGGTAGATGCTCTTGTCGTGTATGAGTAACATGTTGGAAGTTGTATGGTCCTGAAATAGGCTGTCGCTTTTTAGATGACAGGCCAATGGCATGTGTGCCACTAGATTTCGTCTTGGGGCTATAGTAACGTTCTCTCGCCGAAGTATCCTCTTTTGGACTAAGTGAGGAGGCTGAATTGCTGATCGAAGTGTCCCTCCTTGACTTCCTACCACTCCGGGAAAATATCGACCCAAATATCTGAGAGCTTTCGTGTCTTTCCGACCGCGACATGGGCATATTGCTGAGAGTTGATCGAGTAGATGATTTTCGAGACAGGTTGACACTGTCCGTTGAAGCATATGTCGAATCGCGGGACCGGAAGGACGAAGAGGCAGAGGAGGAAGATATGGTGTTAGATCTGGAATTGTTTCCAAAGATAGAACTCCTCTTCATCTGCTCCGTGTATGCTCGTATCCGTTCAGGAGAAGGTGGGCCATCAATGGCTGGTTCCAGAGATTCGGATGACGAGCATTGTTCGATGTTAGGTGCTGCCAGAGGGATGTCCTTTCTGGGGGATTTCTTCGTCGAGTTGACAGTGTAGACAGAGGGATACGCTGCCTTTCCAGTGCTGCTGAAGCTAAACATTGTTGTGTTGGAACCGCTGGTGCAGGCCTTACAACTGGGTGATGGTGGGGATATATTTTAAGTCTTTATGCGGCGCGCAGGGGAATCCCAACAGTACATATATTAACCATGCGGGAAAATTGGTGCTGATGGTCGCGTCCCGGAACAACGCGTCGACAGGCTAATCTCACACGCCGCAGCCACGAGAATTCCTTGTATATGTACGAAGGCTGTTGTTCGATTATAAGAATGGCTTCGATACCCTTCCTTTTGAAGACTCCGGCACTCGAAAGCGAATGTGGAGGAGGTTGGCGCAGACTCTCAGACCAGACGTCTCGGCTGGAGAAATTCGGATCAGTACCTGGCATATAAAAGTATCGGATTAAGATCGTGGATCCGAGCCCAGCAAAATTTCCCCGTGATATAGCCCAGGTTCCAAGAAGTTATGGGGAAGAAACTTCTCATCATCTGAGCACCACCAGAACACGGGAGAGGGAAGACCAGTGAAGGACTCGGTGAGCTTGAACTTAGAGAGGACAATGACAATTACATACCGTGAGGGCCTGGATGAGTGGATGTGTGGTGAGGGACACAATGGTTAATTCGTTATCCTTCTCTCTCTCGATGATCCGATGGGATGGCGATGGTTTAGCGAGGACCAGTTGCAGATATCTCTACCACGGAAAGGAAGCACCCGTCTGTCATGTAACAACGGCAGCAAAGTGAAGCCAATTCGTCTGGGTCCTGGATGGTGTTGTTGAGCAGCATGCAGGAGGGTAACCTTGAAGAAGTGCTGAGAAGTAAAATTGGATGTATGTGAGTTCCAGGTTGTTCGCGAGTCCTGGTTCTTGGTAACGAAAAGCCAACTTAATGCTGGATTCGGGCGGTAGCAGGAATGAGTATATTTCACTCTGAACTCTGAACGTCAACAGCGAAGAGGCCCATCAAAAGACATTTCTGGACCAGCAATGGCAGCTAGCAAGCATCCGTGGCATGGATAGCTTCTTGAACTGTGCTCTTAACTGTCAACCCAGGATTTGGGATCCATCATGATGGGCGCAGCCTGTGCCCGGGGGACCAGGGAGAAATGACTAGGGGCCCTGGGAGAGCGACAGTCGTAGACCCAAAGTGGTAAGGGGCAGGAAGACTGGCCGCTGAGGTGCGGGCCAGTCTGGATTGCTCAAGCGACCCCGGCCCGCGCAAGGAGCTTGGGAAGAGGAAGCACGCCCAGGGGCCTTGCAAAAAGGGGGTGGGGGTTGTGAGAGAGTGTCTGAGTTGAGCACTGAGACCCAGAAGTTTTGCGACTTTGGTAGTTTCTGATTCTTTCTTAAATTTCCCGGCTCCGTATCGTTTATCTGAATCACGAGGGGAAACAATATGTGCAATGGTTGAGGGGGGGGAGGGAGAAGGTTGCGAGCGCTTGATAACTTCCGGATCACATGATGGATTTCTCGCGGGGAAGAATTGGAATGTCGATTTAAGCGAAGTCCTGAGACCTTCGGATTGGCCGTTGTTCATGCACCGTAGCGGGGTTTCGCGACGTCAGTCAGGGGAGGTGGTTGGTGAGAAAGCCGTTAGCCCGTAAAGATTTGGTGCCAATCGACGATGGAGAAATGGGGACGGCTCGTCCATGGATGCTCTCTCCCCTCCCCTCGCAGTCCTTTTTTCAGAGTTCAACCAGCCTGGTCCTCCAATCGAAGGGGAGGCTGGCTGTTGGATTCATGGACAATGAAATGGCTGCTCAAAACGGGAAATCCCTACGAGGTTCCGCTCCGGAAACTTCTCGAGACCGCTGGGATTTGAGAACGGCCGTCAGTGTCGTTTTTCTTTCGAGCGCCAGCCGCGTAATATCCATAGGGCCCATAAGGCCAGCCACTTCGAAGAGCCGATTTTCATAAACAACTTCGATACGAGTCTGTCTCTGGACTGAAAATGTTCCGCGGCGCAACTCTCGAAGCTCAAGATTCAAGAAGTAAGTAGCCGCTATTCACAACCAACCCCATCCGAGATTGACAGACAGCAGGCTGAACATTTCGTAGCTAGTTTAATTGATATGAAATTGGTCTGCTGAAAGGATCGCGGTGTTGCTCCTGCCACCAATTTGGTGAGAAGCAAAGACGTCGGTTGGGGGCACATTCGTGCTCTTGCTCTGTCAATAGTTTTCTCTTGGCCGGTAGGAGCGCGCGCATGAGGGTCAGTGAGAGGCGCGACTTACACACCCATTCGTATCTCGACTCTCGAGTTCTCGTGCGTTGCGATTGTCTTCCAAGTGAACTTTTGTTTTGTAACTCTTGCTTAGTGGATTTCTAGCCGCGTGGTTGTCGTTAGTAGTCCCAGCTAATCGCAAGTGGGCGTAGCTTCTTCTTTACTATTGGTGTTCCTGAATCCTTAGAGAGACATACATACGGTAGCCCATGAGACGTCTCTTTGCGACCTCACCAATCCAAAGGATTCCCGCTTGAACTCCCGAGATGACGTTTCTGCACCAGATAAAACCCCCCCTGAATTATTGACCAATTCGCAATTCTCAACGTGTCGTTCAATGATCGATGCTGAGTCGATGGTCAGCAATAATCGCCCAAAATGGTGAAAAGTCATCTCCTTGGGAAATCAAATGCACCACCAATGCACTGTGACAATGGCCTCAAGATCGTCATTGGGACTGCGACTTTTGGTCGATTCCAACTCGGAGTGAAGCCCCCGCATCTTCTCACGTTGTTTTTCATCTGCAAAGCAACCTTGGAAAATTCACATAACTTTGTGGCGTTCGACGGAGCTCATGGTTGGCAGATTCCACGCTTCCGTCCCGAGCTTCGAGAGCGGCTCGAAGGTCTCAGTGATGGCGACCTGCATGGGGGCGTTCCACGACCACGCTGCAGAATAAGCCCTACACAAAAAAGTAAAGTGAAGCACCGGAATACCATCTTGGACTCTGAAACATAAAGCAGAGACAAACTGCACAGCAATCAAAAGGAGTTCTGGGGTTTTCAGGGACCAACCCGACCGTCTGGTACGACGACGGTGCGAGAGAAGTTCTAAATTTACAGAGGACACTTGTAAATTAAATTTGTTTATCAATCAGGGCTAAATCAAACCCCAGTAATTGATGAGCGCTCTCTTCGTTCTTTCGGGTTCGCTGCAGCTTCTACGAAGTATACACATGCCTCTTGCTGCAGCACTACTGCAGGAGTCTGAATGCAGAGATGTTGACCCGAAAAACCGCGAGTGAAGGATGCGGTCGTGGGTGTCGCAAGGAACTCTGCATCTACGGCACGGAAAACTGGCCAGATCAAGGATCTACACTCGTGCAAGCAAGCATCGTCTCATAAAAGAAAAGTTTGAAGACATTAACCTACGGTGTATAGAAAAAGAACTTGAAAACTCCACTCTAAGGATTTGTTCTGTCCGAATAAGGCAACTATACAACTATCTTATAGCAGTAACATGAAAACATCCAGGTTGAATTCAGACGAGGCCAGGTACCCGAAAGGCTTGACGCTTAAGCCTGCGCCGTACTACATACCACCTTGCAAATTTGTATCGCTACTATTGCAGGCGGGACGTGACCGCCGTTGGTTTCTTATCAAAAAAGCTAATTGCTGGGTTTTATCGGTCCGCAAATTGATTGCGTTGCTTTGTTGCTTCCAGTGTCGTCCCAACCCGAGGACTTTGGGTAAGTGGTTCTTCGGTTGAATTAGGCATAGTGCCAAACCCAATCAATATACGCGCCATTCCCCACGTATATCCGCGTACCACTTCATAGTTGAGCGAATTTATGAGGTCAGACGCTTCCACTAAATCGACTGGCCTCTAAGGTCATTCCTTGTGGTTTTGTACACCTCAATACCCTGCACGAATGAGCGACGGTGAAAGGAGGCAGGTTGACGCTAGAAAAACTTTGAAAATTCAACATCTACACTCTCTGATCTTGACTGCTGCAGCCCAAATTAAACAGGAACCATAAATCTGCGAAACCTGAGTATTTTTTTGGATAATTCTAAAGTGAATTCAGTTTCGGACCCAAATACCGAAGAATATCAAGGGAATCTCGTTATCCACGAGACGGAAATTTGAAGAAAAGTGGTGGTTCGCAATAAAGGACTAATTCGGGAGAGTTCAGAACTTAGACTTCCCGTTCATCCTGACCAGTTCTTCCACTTGGATGCACACTAGTACACCTAGAAACGGTTTTCGTCAAGTCTAACCCACGATATCCTTGGTACAGACCAGCACTTGCTAGATACATGCGACGTATCCCAACCTAAATTTTTCCAGGACAAAATCCCTCGTTCTAAAAATGTGAGATAGGGAGGTGCCTGTGAACGTCAGTAATAATAGACGGACTATGTGCTCAACATAGCATGTGAAAGTACAAGGAGCGTACGGCTTCTATACACTTAACGTCACATCCGATCCTTTCGTTATCGTAAGAGTAGCACCGAAAGCAGTCATTCTTCGAGGGAGATTCTGGAGGAGCGGCAGGAAGCGATACCCCGTTATCGATAGCAGCTCACCATTCGATCGTCCTACTGTTGAGTTGGTTCTGGGGGAAGTAAGGTTAATTTTTGAAACTTCGAGAACCTCTGTATTCAACCCTTTTCGTTTCCAATCGTCTCCTGTTCGAACAAACGTACTCGAGTAATTGGGTTCTCTCTTCCCCAAGTCTCGGATTCTGCCCACCATTTGATCGACCGCACCGACCCGGCAAAGCTGGCCCCGCGATTCGGACGTCAAGCTTCACAGACCCCTCATTGTAACGTCGTGAATGGGGAATTTGTAAAGAATCAAAATTATTCCAACCCGGGATTACCTCGAAGCCGAAAAAAGGCGCAACCCACCTGCATGAAGGGTACTCGGTATGGGACAAACAGACCGCTTATGGGAAGGTTCGCCGACCTCCTCACCGGTCTTCATCCTGACCCCCGAAGCCCCAGCTAGCAATGCCAGTCAATTTTCTGTCATATCTCAAGCCTTGAGCTCTCCCGGATCCGCGCCCGCGCGCACAGTCAGTCTTTCATGTCTGTTCTCAGATTTCGAAGATCTTGAAACGCCACGGTAAATCAACGGTCAGTGGTCACCACGAAGAAAACCCATACCGGTGCGCGGCTCTTGTCTTGGGACGGAGGCGGTGTAGTTTAGGCACAATTCGTTTGAGAGTTGGGCTGGCGTTTGGCAGTTTGATCTGTTCCAGCAATGTTGTTGATCTGTCAAGTTGTTTGGGAGTGGGATCTTGGTCCGCCGGGAATTGAAATGGCCGGTTCACATCGTGGGGGTTGACCCGGTTTGAAAGCCTCTGGGTTACCCATTGGAGATGCATTTTGACTGGATCACCGTTAAATTGTAACTCGTCACTTTTACAGAATTTATGCTTACATTTTCAACCTCGGTGATGATGTCGAAAGGGGATGATGAGAGATAGGAGTTGGAAGTGGATTGCGTTTCGACGTACCTATGCAGAAGGAAGGAAAACACCCATTAACTTGTACGGCAGGCGGGAAAGAATGAGGATGGTCACCGTAATATTAAAACGTGACTAAAACGACCTTATCGCCCAGTGACAACCAGCACCAATTTGTTCACTAATCTGAAAGGTAAAATAGATTAGGAATAAAAGTATCGTGTGAAAGCAATTACACCAACGGGGCCAGAAGAGAGTCTTACATATCATGTGACGCCTCCTATCAGCAAGTGAGCGGAAGCCTCGGGACATCATTAATCAAAACATACGTTAACTGTCGATACTCTAGCTCCTTGTTATGTTTCATTATAAAGGTAATTTAGCTATAAAAAATATTACGAAGATATATAAAGTTTACTTTTAACTTTTGAATATAAGAAGTAAACGAATACCTTATTTACCTTAACTAATATAATCCGACAGAGAATATAAAAACTTAATTCCTCTACTCTCTATAATTAATAAGAGTATAGAGTATTCGTTAAGTATAACTACTATATTCTAATATATACTTCTTCTATTATCGAGTATAAATTGAAAAATTATCTAATATTCTCGTTTTAATAGACTATTATTTCTTTAAACTTTTTAACTCTTATCTACTTAGAATTTAGGTATTAATTAGAATTAAGTAGTTTTGATTAATTATTTTAATTATTATAGAACCGAAATATTAAAAAGAGTAGCTAGATAGCTAGATATTAAGTAAAACGCTCTCTTAAGAGACTCTTATCTAGAAAGAGAAGGTTTTAATTTCTAAAAACTTTATCTACTTTATTAATCTAATTAATTTAACCCAGGTAATTTAATCTACTTAAGAAATCCTTAAAATTATTTATGAAAAATAACATTAGTAATTAACTTATACTCATACTATTTATTTAGTACTTTCTTAATCTCTAATTATTAAAACAATCTCCTATTATCTAGATCTTATTTCATTTACCGATTCCATCCTCTAGCCTACTTTCTATTTTAAACTTACTCAAGTCTATATTATCACTCCTTCCATTTCCAATCATAGAACATAAATAACAGCCTAAAACTCCTTATATAAAAACCCTCTCAGATTCTATCAACAAAAAGAAGAAAACCTATTTTAACTATCAGAATTCTCGTAAAAGAAGTCGAGACGAATTTATGAAAACTGACTAGAAGGGGAAACAGTCGTCACATTCTAAAGAAGTATTTTAAGAGGGGAGAGAGATATAAAGTAGAGAAGTTATAGCGAAACCTAATATTAGGGTTTTGTAATAATGAAGCTCGCGGATAGCACTAGTAAAGAAGAATTTATAGTCATTTAAAGTGGTTTCTTTTTTGGTTTCTTCCTTTCTGTATTGGACGTAAAAAAGACTCGCTAAATACCGGTGACAGGTTATTAATAAGAACTCTATCTAATAAGCAAACCATAAAAAAGAAACAGTAATTAGATAGACACATAAGATCAATATTCCTCTAACAATAACACACTAAGAATAGTAACGGCTATGAAAAGGTAAGAAATGAAAAACGGAAGAACAATAGAATAAGACTTTATATATCAATGGTATCGTAGTCCTCGAGGGAATCTTGACAAAATCCCTGATTGTAACAAGCCTCGAAGAACTCATAGGTAAGGTGACGAAGGCAACTATACTCGGGAACAAAGGGCGTTTATCAAATAGATATGTACAGCAAAAATAGAGGATTGATAATGCTCCTCACTCCTCCACGTCAAAGCCACAAAACAAGATGCATCTATGCATATTGATCAACAGACTTAAAATAACTAAACCGCCCAAGCCTTGGGCATAACGTGTCATGGTCGAAGTCCGAGGACCAGAAGAGACATCCCACCACCACTACTCCCAGCAAGACTAATGCAGATCAGGTGGAAGAGACAACGAGAACGAGACTGTGGAGCATGGTACCGCGGAAGGAGAACAGGGTAGCCAAGAGGTAGAGGAGTTACTACTACTTTTGAGAAAACGAAATGTACTAAAAACCAAAGACGAAAACGAGAAAGGGGACAGAAGAGAGAAAAATTCCACTTCGTATGAGGAGGGTGAAGGTACAACTCCATCCACTCCAATCCACCATCACTAGAGAAGAGCACGACTCAGATGCTACGCCAAATATAGCTCCCTCATGTCCACCCACCCCCTCACCTGAGTCGCATTCTTGTTCCACCAAGGTAACAATCCTACAAGCCCACAGTCCGCCACGACGGCCAAACCACGGAGTCATTGCTCAAAAGAATTCAATAAGAAATAAGCAAGAAAATAAGACGGAGAGATTCTTCAGCGGCGTAATGTCGAAACCAGAGAAGGCAGTTAGACATCGGAACGCGAGAAAAAAAGCAGACTTCAAGAAAAGAAAGTAAAGAGACATGAGAATCAGAAGAGCCTCAATCCTGGGCTCCCCCAACCATAAGGGGAGCACGCGAGTGACCTACCTTGGTAAGTATCCCCAATACATATATAACCTTCAGACTAAGATATTAGCCAAAGACGGGAGCCAGCGGGAACGTCCCGCTAAAGTACCACCCCTCCCTCTGCCACCACAACTTTTGGTTTGCTGAGGATGGCGGGCTCACGGCCAGCTTGTACGCAGAGGCAGGCTGGCCGCTCGGCTCAGATGCACCTTTCCCCGCCAATAATCTGGGGTCTCAAGGATGAGAAAGATCCATCATCCCGGGGACGGCAAGGAGTTTGGTAGTGTTCGCTTGAAAAACTGCCCCTTATTGGAGACATAGATCACTTCACATGTGCTTGAAGAAGTGTTTTTTCTGAGAAGTGAGGAATTTGAACAGCATTCAAGCACGCCGAGCAACAGCAGCTCCCAATGAGAGGCCTTAAAAGGATTTGATAACAGCCCCAATCATCGGTTCACGGAAGGAAGAGGGGAAACCAACCACTACATGTCCTGCAGCCACCCGAGCCAGGTTTCTTCATCGTCGATGGGTGATTCCGTTAAAGAGGTACCTGGGTCAATAAAACGGGTGCACTGTACGTGATCGAAAGTGGCTGGCGGTTTGCAACCAGGAAGATTAATCATTGGGAAGTACGGAGTAAACACAGCATCAGTTCCAAACATTTCTCCAGCAGCATATGCATACTGGAGTGAGGCCAATTTGTGATTGTATTTGATAAATGAGACGACGTAGACTTGGGCGTGCTTTGTCAGCGTAGCGATGTGACGACGTATTGCAGGCTGCATTGGATTTGGGGCATTAAATACGACCTTGGAGACATAAACGCCCACAAGCGCGCCTTCTCGGAATGATAGTTTGTCATTGGGTAGATGGAACGGAGAGTCGGAGGATTTGGGGAATGTGGCATGTGGCACGACGGGAGAGGTACAACAGAATGGCGGGTGATCGAAAGAATATGCGTCGTGATGATGGTGGTTGGAGTTGACGGCCGTGGATGATGAGGAGAAGGAGAAGACGACGAGGAGGAATATGATGGTGATGCTCCGGGTTTCACTTCCTGTTCAGAGGTCGGTCCGTGACATTGATTTGCTGAGGGGGGCTTGAGGTAAGATGATTGAGATTCCAATCTATTGGGATTTGAGACTGTGTTTGCATATCCGGTCCTGGCGGCTTTGAGAGCTGAAAACGGCGTGAGATGTCAACGTATCAGAGTTTGGTCATCGCAATGAGCTGCATCGAATCCGAAGAATGGGATGGGATGGAACGGTTGCGAGTTGTATGAGCTGCACCAGGGAGAGCTGTGCTGTGTTGTGCTGTGCGTCGTGTAGTCGATGATGTCCTAATGCTGCGCTATGTATTGGAAGACCCAACGTTTCGCAGCTTCTTCATGCGAAAGTCCGAGTACCAGAATGGATAAAGTAGTGCCTAGGTACAGTACAGTACAAGTATTTCATGTAGTTGACATTTCCCATTGGGGCCAGGGACATCTCATCTGTTCTCCTTCGTAGTCAATCTACTTGGCAGTACACAGTCTGGGAGTACTTATAGTCGGACTTCGATCCTGACTTAGCACTTTTGCTACACCTGAGCTTCGCCTAGGGCGCGAAAAGTGGCAATTACCTCGTCCCAAGGCTGCACACCACCATTAATTCCTTCACTTGGCCGGCAAGACCAGGAGTCGGGAATCTTGTACTGGGACGCTCAGGCGTGTGCCATCGTGCAGCGGGGAGGCACCGGAACCCCCTGGCAGCCTTCAACGGCCCCGTATGTGAAGATCTAAATCTGAAGATCTTGCTCTTTAGGTGCCAGAACGACACATGATGGGCAGGATATGGTGCTCCAACATCTGGGGAACCGTGTGAGGGGACCGACTATCAGGGTTGACCGTCTCGGGTAGCTCCTATAGCTTCTCCTCAGCTATTCTTGCGTGCCCTGAAAACCCTCCAGCTTCTGCAATTCGTGTATATCCTCATATTCCATCATTCCCCTCTTCCTTCTCCTGTACCCACCCAGCGGGACCCTACAGACACCATAAGCAACCTCGCCTCACCCTCTCTGCTTGCGCACTTCTTCGGCGTGACATCCGCACGGCATCGCAAACACTACCTGTAAAGTAAACCAAGTAGACTGTTTCTCCTGGATCTTTCGTATCCGCCGCCTGAACTCGTCAAGAAGCAGTGCCGTGGACGGAAAGACACAGCAAGCTGTACAAAGGCGGGGCTCTACCACACTCGTGCCGAACCCCTCAACATATCAACAGGAGTGGTATTGACACTACCGATCGGAATCCGCCTCAACAGCCATAGAACTTCGTCATCCAAGAGGCAACGCGTATCGAGCTTGAGAATCGAAGGAATCAAGGACCAAAGAAAGACGCACGATTGACGAGCAAATTGACATACCTTCAGCAGACAGACCACCACGGACCTCGAGAGCGGCGACGTCCATCTTGAAATCTGCACCTCCACTGCCTGCTGCATAGCTGCGACTAGGAGCATCTTTCCTTGCTCCTGCTTGCTGCTGCCGTTGCCCGCTTTCTGGCTGAATTTCTGCTGCAACTTTGAGCCATTCGCTGATGTGCCGGGGAAACATCCAGACCACCTTGTCGACCATTGTGCTGGCCGTTACCAGAGCAGAGCTCAACCATCAACCACTGCGAGAGCGTGAGGGTTGTGATTCGCAGGTATCCCCAAGTTGACATCGGAGCATCACGTCCTCGCCTGGGGCCTCCGCCACCGGTATAGAGCGAATAGTCCCCGTCAATTGCAGCTTTGGCAACAATCCGGAGACGATTGAGCGGAGACTGTGAAGGCAATTCCCATCAGAAGTGCAAACTTGCGGTTGGTCGGAAGATTGCTTTTTTTCACGTCGCACCAAATAACCCCAAACCAAGTTCCTGTATCCTTCTCTGAGCTTAGACGAGCTCGAGCGAACGAACCAGGGACGTACGTACAACGTACAGCACCGCGAAGCACAGGGCAGCAAGCAAGACAGGACAGGGAAGCAAAAGCAGAGCCGAACAAGAGGAGAGTCTTGAGGTCTGAGGTGCGCCATTGAAAAATTGAAAAATCAAAATCAAAATCAAAATCGAAATCGAAACTTCTTCTCCTCCAACCTGAACTGCCGTTCAATTGCAATTGCTCCGACATATCTTGGAGGAGAGCAGCTGCAGCAATTGCGTGAGAGGTCAGTGACGACTTTCACTACCGATACTCGCACTCGCACTAGCATGTTCCAACCACAGCCCACGGCCTTTTCACCCTTCAATCCGTACGGCGTGGGCGTGCAAGCAACACCACCTGCACCCGACGATTTCCAATCCGATTTCCAGTCCCAGTCTCGTCAATCAACGGGGCAGCAGCAGCAGCAGCAGCAGCTCCAGCTTCAACTAGTGAGCGGAGGGGGAGTTGGTGGTGGTGGAGGTCCAACCGTCTTCCACGACCCCATTTTTACTCCCGCCGCTACTGGTGGTATTCACCCCTCGACCACCGAACTCAATTTCACTAACAACCCCAATCCCGCCCATCGTCGTCCTCATGCCCACCCCAGAACTCGCAAGATTCCACGGAACAGGATGAACGACGATTTGGCCGCCCAGGAGGCGCTCGCGAGAGATTTTCAACCAGATTTATTGGTACGTTTTTCCCTCTGTGCGTGCGTGTGTGTGTGTGTGTGCTGCTCCAGGAATTCCAAAACTGACAGCTACGTGCAGGGTCCCTTGGTGGGCGAGAAGAAGAGTAGTCTCGCCATCGCCGAGGAGTATGCGAGGGCCGATCCCATATACGTTACCAAAACTGCTGTAGGCTCACTCACACTCAAATTGCAACCGACACCAGACCTTCTGCTAACCGGACATCGCCAGGCTCTGCCTCAAAGATACTCGCATTTTCGACCGATACTGGGGGATGGGAACTGTGGATGGCGGGGTAAGTCTTACCCCACAGGGTCCAAGTTGCATATCTTGCACGACCTCATCTCTCCAGATGCAATTGCTGACTTGACCCAGCGGCCGGCTTTTCATACTTCGAGACGTTCGTGCGGACCGGAAACCAGACGGGGCTGCGGGAGGATATTACTCGCATGACATCGCTGAACAACCTCCTCATCAATGTCGGAGGCTTTGAGGCATGGGTTTTCGACGACATGGTGGACGAGACAACAAGGCTGCTTAAGGATCTGGCCGATGCCTTACAAATTTCTCAACAAGCGGCGTCGGATGTCCTCATAGAACGCTTCAACGTTGCCGACGTATCAAATGCGATTGTATACCACCTGAGACTCCTTGCGACTTCCTGGCTGAAGGCAAACCAAACAACCTATCAGGATTTCATACAAGAGGAAGGTGGAGTGGAAGGATACATCAAGAATTGGCTGGAGCCAGTAGACCGAGAGATTGATCACCTGGGCATGACCCTTCTTATCGACGTCTTGCTCAAACCTGTGAACTTCGCTGTTGAGATTGTCTATCTGGATCGAAGTGAAGGAACACAAGTAAACAGCCATATCATACAGTCCGAAGACGCCAACGGTATACCGACGAATCCAGGAGCTCCAATGATTCATCTGCTTTATCGACCAAGTCATTATGATATCCTCTACAAGGATCCTCAACCTCAAGCAGTAACAGTCAACCGAGTGGCTAGTTTTACCCACAACCACATTGTCCAAAGCACCCCCATGGCCGCCTTGTCTAATTATAACGACTTGGATATTCTTTATAGCATTCCTGGATTTGGCATGACATCAAACCATGGGTTTCCATCACAATACCAGCAGCCAATTGAACAGACTTATGCTCCGTCTCCAATTTCCTCGATATCGCCCATCTCACCCGGTGATTCATCTGCTACGACACCATCGAGTACCGCTCTGCAGCCATGTTTCCCACAATCACAACCGCCACCAGTTTCGAAATTGACACCGCCCGCGCCCCCACCCGCACTGAACACTCCTCATACATCTTTTCCGCAGACTGCCACAATTCCTGTCCACTCACATCAACCCTTACCACACCGTCCAACATTAACGGCAACGCACACAATCCCCCCCTCGGAGCTCCCATCCCCTAATTCTGCAGGTAGTTCTTTTCGTCCTAGTAGGTACGAATTGGAGGCAGACTGGGCACACGAGGGGCCAGTACAATTCCTGACTTCGACTTTTAAAAACAGCCACTACAACACGGCACATTACAATAATCCAAATTTTCAACCAGAAGAGTGGACACCGGAGTGTGATGAACCCCCTCCAAGAAAACGATCGAGTTGATGAAATTTTTCGTTCGGATTTTGATGCGATGATGGATTTGGGAGGAGTTTATGGCCAGCTGAGGAGGCTATCATTTGTCAATAACACAATTGGAGATGCATACATGTGCATGAGCCGATGGGAAGCAGAGTGGAGGAGTTTATGACATACTAATATGGTAAAGCACCCCTTTTAATTTGAGGGAAAGTAATGGGATAGGGAATGGAATGGAGATGGAATGGAATGCTATTACGACTTTTAATGAAACTACTTTGAGCATTTGTTCGTCTTACTTATTTCTTTATACTCAAACATTTTGTGTTTTTTTGAGCGAGCGAGCGATCAAGCGAATTTTGGTTCTTGTGATGTCGATGTGAAAAAAGAGAAAAAATAATAGTACAGTCACAGAGAAAAGACGTTTGTTTTCTGCTTTTCGGTATCTTAATTTTTAATTTCTTGTTCGGTTAGTTACTTGGGGATTTTTTTCATTAGAGAATTTGTATAGCCCCTTGCTTGCGTGCTTGTCACGGATGGGGAGGCGGGAGGAGGGAGGTTGTAGTGGATGTAACTAATGTTTTGTAAATGAGCCAGGTAGTAGAAATTTTTTTATGAGCTATCCAATGATTGATTTTAAGCTAGGACCTGGGGTGTAAGAGTTTTGCGGTATGTTGGTATGTTGGTGAGTGGTTCCTGCTAGAGGTTTGACGGGAAGGAGCTATGATGAGTTCGGTCTGAATTGCTTTTGAGTTTAAGCTAGATATGCAGGTTTTTTGTTTATTTTGGTACCTATCAACTAATCTAGTCTCTTAGCCGCTTATGCAGTGTTGTTGGAATTTAGTTTGGAAGGAGCGAATGGACGCTTGTCACCCTTTCCAACTTGATATGCAGAGTCGAAGTTGGTTGGATTTCTTCTTCTTTCCACTAAGGTGTACTACTCTTGGGAACGTAACTAGACTCCCCGGCGGGGGGATCGAGAGGAAAAGTTCCCGGAGACTTGGGAGGAGGAGACTAGTGACGGTGGTACGTTGCATTTTATCAATCGTATTCGTACCTACTGGGTCATTGATGAGTTGATTTTCTCATGATTGGGAATTGAAAAGCAACGTGGGAATCCTGTGCAGGTCAATGACACGACTAAAATCTTGCTGTCGACCTAGGAGGGAGACTTCTCTGCTTCTCCTAACCAAATGAAGGAGCTGGATAGTATGGTCCCCATTGGACGGAGGCAACGAGAAGCTTACAGACAAATTGGAAGCAAAGACATGATATGGTGGTGGCACGAAAGCTTGTTCTAGCCGCAGGGATGAGGAACTGTGAGAACAATTGGAAGAATAAGAATGAATTAGAGGACCCAGTGATGGTTGAGAGGCAAGGGAAAGTCTTTCCTGATGGAGCTAATCAACCTGAGCACTTAGTTAGCAGACCTTGAGCAAGTAAGCAAAAAGGAGTAAATTGAACTGGCTATTCACTCTTTCACCTCGGTTGATTTTCACTGACTGGTTTTGAATTTCCAATTCCCCAAAAGAAAAATGAGTTGAGGAGGAGGGGCGGCACTATTCATCTTAATGAGTTACATTACTGTCAAAAGCAGTTGAAAGGAAGTTGTCAAGTTCATAAACCAGCCAAGCTCGCAGTGGACAAGTTTTCAACCTGGCCTCCTAGTTCATTGCTCCAACCATCTAGGGCAAGTGAAGCAATTTAGAAATTGTCCATCTTTAAGCCAAAATAAAACAGTTGGAGTTTAGGTAGCTGGACCATTGTGGAACAGCCCCACTTAACCCGGGCCGAATTCTCACAACCGACTCTCAACACCAAAACTCAACCACGAAAAGAAACATCGATTGAAAACCCCTGGGAGACGTGAGATAATGATATAAAAGCAAAAGAATTATCAAATGCAGGCTGTTCCTCCCTCGGGTGGGCTTGAACCACCAACCTCTCGATCACGAGACCGTCAAATTTCTTCTTGGGTAACAGTCGAACGCGCTAGCCAATTGCGCCACGAGGGATTTTGTTTTTTGATGTTATAAGCTTAACGTATTTATTAATATGAATGACAATTGCTGAGCTCAGACCAGGTAATGTGGGCTAGCTTGGACCCCTGCTGCCCTATCAAAAACAGCTCGTGACGCAACTGGCCAGCGCGTTCGACGATTATATGATCTTACAGTCTTTGATACCCCTCTTATCATAACTTTTACTGAATGCTTAGCTGCCGCTGAAATCATACTCCAATCTAGAGCTGCGTCGTTGTTTTGCTTGATGTTAACCTCAATTGATGATCCTTTGCTATTGTCCCCGCTTTGGGATCATTTGAAAAATGGATTTAGAAATGATAGATAACTAAAAAGTTTCTTGAGTAGTACTTAGTAACTTCTGGTTCAACCTTTTGAGTATTTAGGTCTATAAAATGTTGGAGAATTTTAGCCTACCTCGCGAGGACCTTTAGGGCAGTCTAAGTAAATTTATGTTAGGCTACCTAATAGAACAGAGAGCTACGGAGGCAAGTACGAACCTCTATCTACTGCTACTTTCAACGTCTATCGCGAGGCTACCCACTGCCGAGCTATCTCTCTTGTGATAGTAATCAAAAACCTGTATCGACAATTGTCTAGCTCAGATGTGAGGTCAATATTTGTGAAATGGGGAGGAGGTCATCTTGGCCTTCGGAAATCTTTAAATCTCAAAAGAATTTGTTCTATCATATTATTCTAATTAAAATAAAGTTCGGAAATATTTGAAAATGGGAATACTATTGTCGCTAAAATATAATAACCCAACAGATGAAAAGAACTGAAACAAGTCAAAGGAATATTAGACTAATTAGTCAAAATTAAGGAAATCAGAGAGTCAGTGTAATGGATTTCTCGATATAGCTTTTCATAATGCATACTGACAGACAAAGTATCACCTCCTAGGAATTACTCAAACACAAGGTGAGCCACCGCCATAAGAAGCACCCCTGAGGTCAGCAAGTCTTGGTAATAGTCATGTGATGGACTGCGGGAGATTTGTGCTCGCTCTCCTTCTGCCCATGGTTTTCAAAACTCCATAATTTATCGTGCTAATATGAGTGCAGTTTTTGGCGCGTCTCATCCGGCATCTTGTCCTGGTGGAACGTATCATCCCTTAAGGCACGATCATGCTCGAGAGACGTGATATTTCAGGCAGATCAAACAACACGAGTACTTAAGCCTGCGAGAGAGTTGGTGTCTTGAAAATTCAGTGGATGAAGGCCGGGGATTCTGTTTCTCCCTAGCGGTCATTGTCGGGTATCATTAGCCTGGCATAAAGCGCAGCATCGTCCCTTCTGGCTCACATCAGTCTTGACGCCTGCCTGTGGCTTTTGTGGGACATCAGGAAGCTCGACCAGCCATTCCATAAACAATTTGGCGGCAAGAGCATAAGGCACGTCATTCGTGCTATCAGCCCCCTTTCGATTCGATCCTAATAGGGCCTAAGGTAATCAAATCGCTCTGGTCGTGGCACCGGGTTGTCGCTTGCATTCTACATCATCTGTAAATCAAACCTTAAGGCTTCACCTAAAGCTATAACCTGATTATTCTCGATACTTGCTTTTATTCGAGTCATAATCACTTGACTGGGTTTCTGTACGTCTTGGACTCACTTTTAAAATACCGCTTCGAAAATATTCTCGAAGTCTTCTTTCTGCTAATGTTGCCGAGATCACTCTGTTAAATGCTATGGTTCAAACGAGTTCGGAACAAGGAAGTAAATCAAATTATGCCTAAAGACGCCTATTTGACATTGCAAATATTGGAAAAAAGGTTGGGAATTTTGGAAGTTAATCCCTTCTCATAATTCAGCAAAACTCCATTACTCCAACAAGAGACGCCCAATAACGATGGTCTAACCCTCCTGGCAACGACACAGAAGGAGAAATCATGACATGATATCCAAAACTCTCTTCAACGCCTTGATATCAGCTTCAAAGCTTGCCTTCCCATTCTCAAGCTCTTCCAACTTCTGAACCAGTACCAGTCTATCCAAAGACTGAGCAGCTGGAACATGCATTCCCCCCTCTCCTTCGCTCTCCTCGCTTGATATGCTCTCGCTACCCAGCTCACCCTCGTCATCCAGAGCTTCTACCGGAAGTGCCAATTCACCGAAATCCTCGTTCCTCTCGATTTTGTGAACTCGCCTCAAGTGCTCTGAGAGATTATCTTTGCGCTTGAACCCTAGCCGCCTCCTCTTGCATCCAACAACCGAGCAATGAAAATTGCGATTTCCGGGTGTGTGAACGCTAGCTTGATGGCGTTTCAAATCGCCGGCATTGCCGAACTCTTTCGCTTTGCAGTTGGATACGGTGCATCTGTAAGGGCGTATATGTTTATCCATGTGTTTTCTGTTATTGGTTAGGGCGGGAGAAGAGTCCATGGGTCTTCCTGGCGGCTTACTTGAACGAAGAGTTGTTCTTGAAATGCCGAGTCTCGGGGCAGCCTGGATGTGTGCAAAAAGACACACTAACCGCTGCATCACTCCGAGTTGGGTCACCAAGAGCACCTATTTCATCGATTTTTGGGACTGAGATTGTGCAAGTCGGAGTGAGTCTGTGAATCAATAGCATCAGCGTTTTCATCGTGCGAGCAGATGACATTGGCCTGGAACCAAAAAGGGAGGTATGACCAGCTCGTGCAAGGGCGGCGGGCGGCATACCGTTCGGCAGGATATTCCTCGATCAATCCGGGGTTTGCTATCGGAAAAGCGTTGAGTCCTAGCCATTGATATCCTCATAGATATCTCAGCATACGTGAAAACTGGGTTATGGGACTAGGCTCACCCTCTACATTATTGGTACAAGGACGCATGCTTTCGGAGCCGAGAAAGAGATGCTCTTCGAAGGCTTTGATGGAATGTGAGCCAATTTTCCTTCCGGTTCAGGTCTTTGACAATCTTACTATTTGAATGGCCACCAACAAACCATATTGCGTTCCTACTTACGTCATGACAATCAGCTTATACTTCATGCTGGAAAATTCCGTGGGAACCAAATAAAAGGGTCCGCCCGGATGGGCATTCCAAAGCTTGAAAGACCAAAACCAATGGTTATGTACGTACATTTAGTTCTACCTACCAATAGAAGGAACTACCCGGATGGGTTTCCAAAGTCCAAAGCCACTCTACAACCAAAAAGCTGGTGTGGTGGTCGTATGTACGTACTTTTTGCTGGGAGGAAAGCTCCAAAACCAGATCATCGTGAGAGCATTGTGAATTGTTGTCGAGTAGAACCGTTAGAGATAATGAGTTTCAAAATAGCCGTTCTACCAGGGATTCGTAGGCTCGGGGATGGTAAATGGTCTATGTAGCTCGTATATAGTGTAAAGAGGGCGAGAAGCAAATGTCCTTATTTTAAATCCAAGATCGAGGTGTTGCTCTCCAGAATAGAAGGGCCAGCACCAGGAGCGCCGAAACTTCCACGGGGGTGTTGAAAAGGATCGAGTCAGGCCGAAAAGTAAGCGCCGGATTCCAGAAACCAAATTCCACAAAACCAAAGCTTCAGAAAGTATATCCAGGGTCGTGAAGGCATACTCATTCTGTAGTCCAGAGGGTTCTATCATCTGGAGGGACTGCTGCCCAACAACTTGTTCCCTAAACAAGAAACGGACCTGTTAAATCACAAAATACTACGTACGAAAAATATCGCGCGACTCACGATCCATTGATCATTCTGTTCTCCGGCACCTCGGCCATGATTGTGCTTGCTTGGAAAATAAAGATTGGAATCTCACCTCCGTTGAAAATATGGTAAGAATAAGATGGCTAGGAGTTTGATAACACTTTGCTGAAGGAGGGAGTGCGCGAGCAGCTCTTTATCTTTGAAGGAACGAGGCTACCAGCTGAGTGTTTGCCCTGTTCTCTATCAGTTTCCGCCCGATGTCGCCTTGTTTGCCTGGTCCCATACTCCTCGCCCGCCCCGTAAGCGAGTCCTATGGCAGAAACCAAAAATGCACCTGGTGACCAGGTCGGCCGGAATCTGCCTTGCAGCCTGCTCGCCTTCTGATGATGCCCTACTTTCAGGGCTCGCTTCCGAATCTTAGAACTTCCAAGAAGAGGGGGGCGGATACCAATCACTCTCCTGATGTGAAGCCATCAGGTGTGTCTCAGACAGGCAAACTTCCCAGTCCAATGCAACATGGTTGAAATACAATAAGTGTCATCATACACTCAAATCCAGCTCCCTCATATAACCACGGAACGCCGCCCTGTTGAACCACCCTTCCCCATCTCACTTTTTCCTAACCACAAAAGCACAAGCACAAGAAGCAGGAAGGCACTAGGGTAGCAGCAGAACAAGAACAATATCTCATTTTCGCCACGCCATGCCACGCCTTGATTTGGACAAACCAACCGACCGACCCCCTTAACCCCATTCCCTTGCACACCCTATGCCAAAAAAAAGTAAAGGGTAAATACGCCAGCCAGGTAAACCAAGGGGGCGACAAGCCCCCGGTCCCCAATCCCCACCATCTTACAATACATATCCTAACACTTTCTCTCTTTCTTGATATCATCTCACCCAACCCAGACCCTCGCACCTCTCAACACAAACAGTTCAAACCAAGACCTCACTAACAAGTGATCGACCACTCATTCCCCTACCCCCTCAACCTCATAGACACTCCTCTGCCTCTCCGTCCTCCCCTCATCCCCACTATCCCCACTACTGCTCTCCTCCTCCTCGCTCTCCTCCCCAAAGACAATCCGCCTCAAGACTCCGCGGTTAAAAAGCTCAATCACAAACCGCCTCACAGTAAGTCTGAAATGATGACTCTCCAGCAACGCCATGACCTTCTTAAAAAGCGCCGGCTGCCCAAAACCAGGAGCTTTCTTCCCCTTAAGCTGCATCAACTCCGTCATACACCGTTTCTGCAACACCGTATTCCCCAGATCCCCAATCAGCTCCAAAACACGATTGTTTACCGGATCCTCATCGGTATTAGCTGCGTTGAAGATGGCACGATTGGCGGGCGTCATGAAGATGTCGGCGACCTTCTCGTGTTTCCACGGTTTGTACGAGAAGAGTTTTTGGAGGTCGCGCGGGAGACAGAGGCCGAGGGAGGCGCCCATGATGGTGGTGTTGCTGTCCCATCCATTTTCGGAGAGGATTTCAAGACCGTGGATGCTTTTTGAGATGAGTCCAAGGACGAAGAATGCTGTGCCTCGCATGCTCATGATTTCGTGTTGTTCAGCGATCTTGACGATATTTTCGACTACGTCACATTCTTCCAAGAAAGGAGCGCCGAGTTCCATTGATCCGACATTTCCGACTGCCCAGAGACAGCCTTTGACTTTGAGAATAAGCTCAGCATCATCTGAAAGCATGCCGTAGTCACGGATCGAAGTCGAGAATTCTGCGAAATGACCTTTGTCGCGTAATAACTTGCATCCTTCCTTGGTACGAGTCAACTCTCTGTAGAAATGTGGCGGTACATGTCCATCATTCTCAGCATCTAGTTCAAAGGCTTCTTCATCCATGCTCATCCGACGAGATGGTTCTTCAGGCATTTCTGCAAAGGCACGTGCTAGACTTGCTTCCACGACGCCAACATAGGCATCATTACGACCAAGAAACCAGTCGTCCATTTCATTACTGATGTAATCCAAACCGTCGAGATAATGGTAGCCTATAGATGTGGAGAGGAATCGTAGTAGCAATGGTGCCCCGATTTCTCCAAGATGGTCAAGAGCCGGTCGACATTCCACGATATACTCAAGGTAATTCCTGCGATTACATGCTTCCTCGAGAATCTTGATAGCACAAGCACATACCTCCACCTCAGGGTCGTAAAGTTGGGTAACAAGAAGTTGAATTGCCCATTTCGAGTCGCTGACACCTTGAGTTGCTCTTAAGCCTCTAGAGTATCGCCTTAAAACGTTTGTTGCGTGTATGCGAATTTCTTTCGATCCAGCCGTCAAAGCCTTAGAAAGTAGAACTCTCGGATGGCCCTGTAGACTGTAGTCGAAATTTGATAAAAGCATCTTAATAAGATCTGGACGTTGTTTTAAGTCGATGATGTGATACATCATATTGATCATTCGCCAACGATCCAGCATCTGCAGGCCCCTCACATCACCACTCATCGTGCCGAGCATATTGAAGTATCCACAGCAGAGAGTCTCTTGTAGATGTTCTTTGGAGAACATGGGAGATTGGGCAGTCAACCCACTTGTCTGTAAATAACATTAGTATTGGTCATTGCATTTTCCTTTTTGAACATACCGGATCACACTGGGCCAGGCACTCTGCCATTTGCCTGAGCAGTTTATTATCCGCAAGATATTTGACTCCTATCTCGGTCTGAAGAAGGGTGTTGATGAGAGCACATCCAACTTTGACATATTTTTGGTTGATGCGTGTATTTCGGACTTCTGCGAATTTGTACTTGAACGGCCTATAAAAACTCATTATCCGTTTGATGAATTTTGAGGCCTTGATAGCCTCATCCAAGCGTTTCCCGTTCAACAATGGCCCCTCGATGATTCTCAAAATAATATCCCAGTTCCATTTGACAGGATTGGTGCTTGACAACACCTGTGTTTCCACCAATAATTGTCTAAAGGTAGTTTCGTCCAGAGTAAGGTTAGGATTGTTTCTCGGAGTGTCGTCTAGGGCCTGCAAGTTGTCGGTACTCATGTTTTCGGTATTGACCAAGGTGTTGGTGGTTGTCGGGTTTGTTTTGTATAATGTTCTGCTGACACTACTGATTTGATAGACGGTGCCAGTTGCGTCAAACCGCTCCTGGTCTCCAAAGTGGGAAGCGGCCGCGAAGAGTTCTGGGAGAAGCTGTAGGTCACTACTCCACGAAGAAGGCAACAATCTGTTGGCTAGCTTTAGAACCTCTCCAATGAGCAACGTTGTTTTTCGTTTCAGCATCATGTTGTCGGCATCTCGAGTGACTTGTAAAAGCCCCGTGAGCATATCCGATGATATTAAGACAGCGAGTAACAAAGCCGTGTAGTGATCTACGAAACTCTTTTCGCCAGTTTCTTCCTCGGGGGCGGTTGTTTTGGGAGCCACTGGCTTTAATGAAGCAACCCGTCCGTATGTTGTAAGTCGTCGCCCAGCCAAGAATGATGTGGCCCAAAATGGTGACTTTATGCGGAGTAGCGAGTATAATAATTCAATTACCGTTTCTCGAATTGTGGGATTTGGTAGCATTAAACTAGAGATCAAGGATCGAACAGCCCGAAAATTATACATTGACAATGCCATGAGACCAGGCCAAGATTTCATGGCATATGCTATTGATCGGGAATTCTGCTTCAGGATCGATTCTTGCGCAAACAATGAATCAGTAAAAGGGGTGAAGAGAACTTCTAGCTCGTAGCCTGAGCGAAGGTACTTTCTTCTTTGAGGTGCATCTAACAAGAAGAGAAATGCAGCTGTAAGACTTTCGGATGCTTCATACGTACCCTCGCCCAGAGCATCTGCTAAGGGTCTCAGGCCACCGGAAGAAAGCAAAAGAGACGGACTTCGGACCATGATTTCACCAAGAGTCTCTATACAGATAGAACGCAGGCGGTCTTCCAGATGCTCCGCCACCGCAGTTATCGTTCGGACAACTGCCCTCGAAATCTCATGCACACCATCTTTCACATCTAGAAATGCACGTACAAACTTGAGCGCTTGCTCTCGTTCAACGTCTGCATTTGACTTTTTGATGAGGGAACTGACCAAAATTTAGCAAACCATAGACTGATGCGACAAATGAGTACTTACAGGACAACAAGATAGTCTGTGTTGAGACTCCGAATTTTTTGTAACGAATTGATATCAGATATTGCATATCTAATCATTCGATATCCAGCAGCTACCACTTCTCTGCTCTCACTCAAAAGCATAACCTGCATCCTCAGCCCAAAAACCGACCATACCAGATCATACTTTAGCGTTGGATATCTCTTGAACAATACCACCAGATTATTTGCATGGTCAACATAGTAATCCGGAGTCAGCCCTTCTGTCTCGAGCGCCTGAAGGATTTCTGCCAACGCATATGTGGGTGACTCTGTCGGCTCGTCATAATCGGACACTGTGCTTTTTGCAACACTTTGAGGTGATCGCAATCCATTGCTTTGGAACATATTATCCATCCGCGATTTTGTGGGTGTGGTAGGAGCCTTCGGCTTTTGTAATTCTGATATTTGATTTCTTAAATCCTTGATTTTCTGATTTGAGGAATTCAGTTCCGCCTCCACTTTCGACCGTTGTTCCTTCGTCTGTTTCGCTTTCTTCGTGTTCAAGGCCTCCAACATATTCTCACTCCCCTCCTTTATCTTCATCTCTCGATTCAACGACTCCCGCAGAGCCGAAATAACCTGCGCCGGAAGCTGCCCATCATCCTCATCCAGCCTTTCCAAATTCGCATTGGAGTAATTCACATCTTGACTGGAACCTGTTCGTGAGGGTGCCAGCTGGCTTCGCAGATTCGAACTAAAACTCCCTGGTGCTGGAGAGGGGTTAAGGGAGGAGCCTCGCGGCGCAAAGGACACGGCAGGGCTTGCCATCGTTCGTGAGCCATTGTTCGTTGCTGTTGGCTGTAGTCCGTCTCGGTCTCTATCAGAACTCGTCCTTGAATTTGTTGTGTATAGTGATTTCTGGGTCGGCGTCGCGGACGAGCTCATAATGCTCTGTGGTCCGACCATCTGCCCATCGACGAGGGAGGCTCAGCGTATTTCTTGCAGAGGTGGCATATGTATTGCAGTTGTTGGATGAACGTCGTGGTCATCCAGTGTATGTAGCTATTATTCTCTTGGGCGCATTCGCAGAGGGTCTTGCACGCTGCCCGCAGAGGTACTGTATTGTAAGGTAGGAGAGGACGGCGCAGTTCAGACGGGTGGGGAAGTGATGCCGTCGAGCACTTGTGTTTAGTGAAGCGCAGATGGGGCGGTTCAAATGGCTTCGAAGGTCCGATAGAAAAGATTGAAATTTGTTAAGGAGAGGATAGGGTTGAATTCTTTTTTTTGGAGCTGTAGTGACGATTCTGGTATACAATTTCTTGTTTCAATCAAAATCGAGAGGTTGCAGTCGCCTTTCCAGGAGATGGACACAGACCACCACCACCGCCGTACTCGTTAAGCTGGCCAAGCTGGGTTACAGTATGAACTCTGAAACACTTCCTCCTCTGACACAAGACCAACCTCTGTGATTTTGTAGAGAAATCTAAGTTGTGTTTTTCTGATTTGAGTCACGATCTTCTTTAAGGGTTATTCTTAAGTTCCATCTGCATAGTGGATCACTACTAGCATCAGTCGGTAATTCGGTATATCTATCTCACTCTGATAGCAAGGGACTTGCTTTGGGTTGGTTGGCTACTCGTAAGGGACGGAAAAAACTTTCTAATTTTCACCTGCTCAGAATCACACCATCAATATAAAAGTAAGTCCAGAGGAGGTCAAAAAAATATCAAAAAAACTAGGATAAATCCAAAAGAAATGATAACTGAATTACTTCCACTTTTTGTAACTCCGTTGTGCAATCTTCTCTGTCATAGGGGAGGTTTCGAAGAAACAAATTAGGAACGCCTTTCTTTCTTCGTGGTAAAGTACCAGGCTCGAGCCAGGTAAATGTAGAGTACCTATTTGGATTATGTCATTGGACATAATCCCTTAGTGTACACAAATGTCGACTGGAAGTCGACTTTCGATGGCCTTAAGTGCGCATCCTATTCTTACTAGTTTCAATAAAGCCAAGTCTTTCAATGAGGCAGGTAATTTATAACTTGAAAGATAGAAATAAAACTTGGTTTTATAACCCAATAGTAAATTATTCCAGATAAGTTTGTTTACCTAAGCTTTTGGAAGGATGATGGGTCGTAGGGAAACGAATCATAAAGGCAGCGTTGCAAAGTTCCCACAGCTCCTTCATCTTCCTAGCTAGGAGGAGTGGATTTTATATGCTCTAAAGAGATATAACAAGTAAGACTTTCAACCTGCGGGATATACAATAACACGAGCGAACAGTAATGAAAGGATAGCCTTCATAAAGTCTGTGGCTTCTACGGTTTCGAACACTCTGAGGATTTCATTGTCGTGAGGTTGTCTAGCCCTACGAATACTAAGCATGTCTATCACATCTCATCCAGCTTATCAACTCAACTCCGTATCTGCAAACTCCCACTTGCATGAACCGAAAAAAGGGCAAGCTTTTCTGTTGGTTGATGACATGCACCGGGTAAGCTCGGGAGCGGGGGAAGACCGTGAGCTAATTTGTTCCCTGTACCGTCTTCTTACTTATATATCGCTGGGGCAATCGAGAAAATGCGGCTTGCTTGAGATCCTTGCGGGGAAAACCAAATCGAGATTCAGTGACGGGAGCCTTGTATTTGTTATGAACAAGGCTGCAGAAAAACTTGGGGGAGAAAATGAAACTTCAAATTCAAGAACCCGTCTCCAGGACCATGAAGAATAGTAATCATCTCATTTGGAGACGAAATTCCTGTGTATTCTCGGGCCCGAACACACGCTTTCGTCCAGTTTTGGAAATGACAGGCGGGGGGAAATGCCGAAGGATTTTTATGACATCGGGTGCTGGCATGTATGCAGTCAACATATCGGGGTATCAACACCTGAAATTGCCTTGAAGATCCCGAGATGAAGGATGCGGCTTGCATCTGAGGGAGCTTTTTGAGTGAAAATTTTGGAGTTTTTCATGGTGGTTCTCGGTCCGAGAAATTTTGTGTGTCGGGTACCAGCTTTGGGTGTCTTAAAACTGGGGGAGCTGAAATTTTTGGAAGTTAACGAGGGAGTTTTTGACCTTCGACCTGGTGGCTCACAAACCTTTTAAGTTGAGACCTCAATGCTATGTGCCTCAACAATTCTACAGACATGCGTTTTGAAAGATATGTTCTTGCTTTGTTATATGTGGCCTTTGATTGAAGTCTTCGACGCTGGCACTCGCCTCGGGTTTCTTGTCCTTCCCGAACTGGGCCCCCCCCACATATGGCAGTTTGAACGACCTCACAGATGCACGCCATACGCAATCTGGATAAGATCTGATGTACGCAATGATCAACACGGGGATGAGGCAAGCTGCACGGAAGCGAGACGAGAATTCGATGGGATGTGTGGTCCAAATCTTGCCCTCCCCAGTCAATGTTCGCTGCAGTCTCCCGTTGGGTATCGTATCATGCAAATTGTTTGCACTGACCAAGTTGGAAAGATGGGTTTTGTGATGCTCGATACCCGGATTTCGAGAAGAGTACGCTACATGGGATGAGAAGTCTCCTTAGTGGTACGGGGAGAGTTGTTTGTTTGCTGGCTGAATGTTTTGGTAAAGATAATGTCACTTGACAAGTAGGATTAAGGAGGTCGTTTGATGCTAGATAGAAAGCACTGATACGAGAATCGATGCGAGCCGTATTAGGAAAATTGAAAGAAGTATAAGAAAAGTTGAGTGATATCTGAAAGGAGCATTCGTAGCACGATGCATGCGTTGAACCAAGTGCATGTCACCAATGACATGAAGTATTTGGAGGTACGGAAATATATCATCTCGCCGCCTCCAGCCGTCGTCAATATTGGCTCGGTAAAAAGATGAAGATCCAAGGTTGCTGGCCCAACAAAGTTTGAAGACCGTCTAGCCTCAGCAACAGACACAACTAGGTAAGGCTGGTCGGTAGTTGTAGCCGAACACTTGCTGAATCTGGGCATTGATCTGGGCATTGTCCATGTATGGTTTCATTGCCAAGTCGGCCCCTTTTCAGAGTCAACAGAATTCAGTCAGTGTTGATGTGGCACTGAGAGATTCTGTTGGAATTAGGGAAAAGGGTGGTTTGAACATAGTGGTGGTCAAATCGGGCGTTGGCTTTAGATTTGGCTTTCGGTTACAGGCCTGACGATTTAAGAATTTAAACTACAGGGTTCGAATGAAGAAGAGTAGGAGGCGTTAAGGATGACGCGGGTGTCGTGAGAATGGAGCTGCAACTCATATAGAGGTGTGGTGGGCTTTAGGGAAGGTGTCAGAGTGGGGTACCATGTTTCCTCACCTGGTACGTAAAAAGAACGGTAGTAGTTTTGTTGCATGTGAGAGGTGTATGCAGATGCGATATTGCAGGCTGCGTGCAGGAGTAGAAAGTGATATAAGAAATACTTGAGAGAGTGTGTTCGCTTCGAAAGATAAGGACTGAGGTGTCCATTCGAGGTTGCCCACGTAAAAGCGGCCGCGGCGGATATTCCCTCCGGTTCCTGAACTTTTCCTCTTTCCTTCTTCAACACAACACCATCTCAAACTCAACAACTCTACTTGTACGGTTCACATTTCTAGAAATTGGCGATTACAAGTGTATTTATTGCCATGCTATCAAAACCGAATCAATCCCCATTGTCATGAAGACCGTGGGTCTATTCTAGTCTGGTGCAGCCAATATCCTGTTTTTCTCGCGTTACATCCTTCCTAGGTTAGGTGCGAGTGCTCCTTACATCACACTCCAGCTCTCCCCCAGTGCCGGCATGCGAGCGAATAGTGGCATGGCGGCAGCAAGGCTTATGGCGGGGAACATTAAAGTCATCTGGACCAGAGATTCGTTGCGATGCGGTGGCCATAACCATCCGGAATATAAGTCAAACTCCAAACGCAATGCAGACGTCCTGCAGAAAAGATGTGCGAAGGAAGGGAAGGAAAGGAAGGAAAGGAGACGTAGATGCGGAGACGGCCGCGATAACTGGCTGTGGACGGCAAGGTATCACCAACCATGGGCATATGGCATCGGCCATCATGACCGATATGGTCCCTCCCCCATTTTGTAATCCCAGAGCATAAAGATGGTCTACTACGGAGTTGCGGGAGTACATCAGGTCCCATTTCCGTACGACGAAATACTTGTCATACTCCATCATATGCACGCCCAGGACCTGAGATTAAAGTATGAGAGGAATTGGGAATGAGTGTAATCGCTTACTACTCGTATTTTGCTATATCGTGTCTGAATGATTGCCTTTGATTTTTGGGAGTGCGAAGCGAATTTCATGATTTTTAGTCCTCAGCGTGGTCCATTGTCTCCATTGTTTCTTACTATGAAATAGTCTCACTCGCTACTCGCTCTTCTCTCTGCCGCTTATGTGGGCACCACTTACAAAGTAGTTAGGACTGGCAATTGTATGCATGTGCCACTCCGTGTAAAGTACAGCAATGCAATGCAGCTCTTCGGCTGGGGCCACAGTCTCCGAGTGGCTTGACAGGCACACGCCATGCGTTGCCATGAGTTTGACTCTGTGGCATCCATCTTCTGTTGTCCACGGCTGGTTGTTTGCAGCAAGCACACACAACTTACAGTACAGATTGATATCAATGCCCCGCTGCCCTTTTCCCTTGCCCCTGTCAGCCTTCTTGGCTCTGTGCCGCATCCCACCATCTTGGATAAGGGTCGACTCCTGTCCGGCAATCACTTCTAGCTTGCTTCTATTAGAGCTTCCTGACCCACACCTTTTCGTTCCTCTTTTTTAAAGTCCACGAATGCTAGGTACGAATTGCTTTTTCCCAAACCCTGTGTTGTCGGGTGGCTTCAAATCAACCAACCCCAGCGCGACGTTGTAGTATATATTTTACTAGTTTAACAAACAGTTTCGACGATCTTCACTCATACTGCTATTAAAAAGAAGTATTTCGAGGGTGGTGGATTGGGGCTGAGACGCCGCAAACTGATATCATTTCATCCCTCCTCTTGACAACGAGAGCACGAAAATGTCCTGAGATGACTGGGAAGGTGTTACTTCGAGCTACTTGATTCACAATCAGCGTTCCAAACATTCATTTCTTCCTCTCATTCAATACATAATCTAATCATCGGTACATAAAAGGCGTCATGGGTTGGGTATGTCTTAAACACTTCCCTAATCTTTTCCCGTTACTTGTATACATTACTTATACCCAAGATAGGTCGAAAGAACGAATATGGCAGTCGCCAAAAGTATCATTGGCAAACGCTTTCGGCTTGAGTTCTCGGGCCATAGAAATGAAAGAAAAAGTACGAGGTTTTTGACAGAAGTGAGGGCGGGTTTTGCGACCTTCTTTGCAATGGCGTACATAATTTCAGTCAACGCAGCAATAACAGCAGGTATGCATTTCTCGTTTTTACACTTGAGTCAAGCTAAAATCACTGTTTAGACAGCGGGGGTGTTTGCATATGCGATACCACGAAGGAATTCAAGCCGCTAGATCCCTTTTGCACGAATCCCGCAAACCCAGCAACCTTTTCCTACGACAGATGTGTGCAAGAAATCAACCGAGACCTAGTCACTGGCACGGCAGCTATTGCGGCACTGGCCAGTTTTGCGATGGGCTTCTTCGCCAATATGCCAATTGCTCTGGCACCTGGAATGGGTCTCAATGCCTATTTTACTTACCAGGTCGTCGGTGTTCATGGTTCGGGAACAGTACCTTATCGCCTAGCCCTGACGGCTATATTCATTGAAGGATTAATCTTTGTTGTACTGTCACTGTTTGGTCTCAGACAGTGGCTTGCACGAATTATACCTTCGAGTTTGAAAATTGCAAGTGGCGCCGGAATCGGACTTTATTTGGCATTGATAGGATTGACCTACGACGCTGGAATTGGTGCCATAACAGGAGGTACAGATGATCCGTTGAAGCTTGGAGGCTGTATACCATCATTGCGAGGAACAGATGGAAGTTGTCAGTCCGGAAAAATGCGAAATCCGACATTGTGGCTAGGTATATTCGGTGGAGGGATATTTACAGCTTTTCTAATGATGTATCGCGTCAAAGGGGCCATCATCTTCGGCATCCTTCTTGTTTCCATCATATCGTGGCCGAGAGAGACACCCCTCACCTACTTTCCTCACACCAACATTGGTGACTTCAAATTCGACTTCTTCAAGAAAATCGTTACCTTCCATCCTATCGAGCACGTTCTAGGCGCTCAAGATTGGGATATCGGCGGCGGTCACACGACTGAATTCATGGTCGCCCTCATTACCTTTCTTTATGTTGACATTCTTGATTGCACTGGAACTCTCTACTCCATGGCCCGCTTTTGCGGTGCTATTGACGAAGACACAGGAGACTTCGAAGGATCCGCGGCAGCGTACCTCATCGATGCGATGGGAATCACGATCGGTTCCCTCTTCGGTTCGCCACCCGTAACAGCGTTCGTCGAATCTGGCGCGGGAATCTCGGAGGGTGGCGCCACGGGAATAACCGCCTGCGTTACCGGTCTCTGCTTCTTTTTCTCCCTTTTCTTCGCGCCTATTTTCGCTTCTATACCCCCTTGGGCCACGGGCTGCACCCTCGTTCTTGTTGGGGCAATGATGGCTCGCGCTTGTACGGATATCAACTGGCGATATATTGGAGATTCCGTGCCGGCGTTTTTGACCATGGCAATAATGCCTTTCACGTACAGCATCGCTTACGGACTTATCACTGGAATTGTTACTTATATTATTCTTAACACTGGGGCCTGGATTATCTCAAAAGTCTCTTCGGGGAGAATTGTGCCTTATGATTATGAGCAGAAGGACTTTTGGACTTGGAAGGTTCGAGGGGGGTTTGTGCCGGGGTGGTTGAGGAGACTTAGAAGGGGAAAGAGGGATTTTTGGAGGGAGTGGGATTTTGATGCTGATGTTGATGAAGGTGGAGATTTTGGCGGGGAGGGATGCGAGGAAGAAATGAGGGATGGTTATGTTATAAGAAAGAAAAGTGGGAGGAGTAGGAGGAGTGGGTTTACGTCTCATACTAGGGGTCATCGAGAGAGCACGATGAGTGGGAGTGTGGCTACTTCTGAACAGGTCGGTGTAGCGATGGAGGGTGTGGGTATGAATGTTATGAGGGATGGGAGGACGTGGGATGTTAGGAGGGTTGGTTGTATGAGTAATGGTCATCATCCTGGAGAACAGGTTCATTTACCAGATCGGGCGCCCGAACTTGAGGTTGGGCTCGCAAATGGGGGACCGCTTGGTCATTCGCGGCAGCAGAGTCAGAATGAAGGTGATACGGGGAGTGGTGTGAGAAGTAGCTGGGTGGGAAGTGTCATTGGGAGTGCACGGGGAAGCGGGATTATGATGAAGGAGGGATTTAGAAGTGTGAGTGGGAGTTTGAGACGATGAGATGTTTTAATTACTTGCTTGGACTGGAACTTTATTCTCATTTTGAGACTTTGAATTGAATGGAAGTGGTGGATTACACGGAGCTATGTAAATTGTTCTGCCATAGGACTAGATAGGACATTGCACTTTGAGGGACAACGCGGTTTGATGGGTACTCGAAAATCCGGGATGGCTTCGGGATGCCATGGGTATGGCACAGAAGTGAAATTCAAAATTAATGATCAGCAATTATTACTCTATGCTCTGGTCTATTTTCTTATAAATAACAGCAAGTTTATCGAGTGATTATAGTACCGTCTCTAGCTTTTAATATTGACCTTCGGCCTGGATTCATATTCTCGACTTTCGCCTTTGTCCTTCACCTTCTCGGTAACCACCCACCATACTCATTATGGTCTCTGTTCCTGAATAGCAGGACGGGGGAATTCTTGGAGAATTTGTCTTCCAAACCACTCAGCACTGTCAATAGAATTAGTTTAACTTACCTGTATGAGATACCTGATTATGACTTACCTAAACTGGGTATGATCTCCCCAGCGCGATATATCCCAAAACACATATCCTGTCCGTCTAAGACCCTCGTAGTCCTCTCCTCTGTATTGATTTGGTGATGTGCTGTAAACATACATGTCGGCCGGGTACCAAGACCCCCAACACATCCCGAAATTAGGGGAGTTTACTTCATCACCCTTTTCTTCATCAAACTTCCGCTCACGAAGCTCATTTATCATAGAGTCTGCATTACTTCTCGGATGCTGGCCTCCGGGAAACACGCCCAGGAACTCTGGGTCATCACAGAGTGCATCGTCTAAAAATGGTCTAGAATCCGAAGCTACCTGTATCTGTTCCACTACTAGGGTTTTCAAAAGGTCTCCGTTCGCTTGAAAAAGAGCTCGTAGTTCTTGAATTGATAATGCAGATGCATAGTTTAACTTCCATATCAAGCGATTTGCCATTCTCGTCTCATCGGCTTCTGAATCAGGAACAGCGTGGTGTGAGTTCTGAGATGTGACAATACACATGAGCTCCTTATCTCCTAGCTCTTTCCACTTCTGCGTGATTCTGTCTCTCATGAAATCGTTGATACAGCTTATTTCCTCAACTTCCCAAGATGGGAAGCGACAAAGAAAATTCTCGCAAAGTTCTACCGAACTCCAGACTTCGGTGGATGGTGCGAAGAGGTTGCCGAAAATCACGAAGCGATAGATGCCTCGAAAAATTCGTTGCCTTTCGATTGATGAAGTATCCTCAAGTGCATATTGAACGTGTGGTATTGGTGAAGCGTCGTCAGCTCTGAAGCTTTGTGTGAAGATGGGTAAAACCTCTTGCACGTAAAGATCGGCGATGAACTTTACGTCCTGGTGCAATTTCCACAAAAACAACATATCCTCCTTGGGTGGCGATTGGTCTGTCTCCTCCACCTGATGACTTTGTTCCCATTCCTCCCACAGGTGTTTTTCGAAGTCGCTAAGATAACTATCAACCCATCTCATGACTCCGGACCTAGGAAGATAATAATTTTCCATCCACCCCAGCACCTGGGGCTTAGGAGGACCACGGATAGGTATCTCTGCATCTTTTTCTTCTTCTTGTCGCATGGTGGTGAATCGGGAGGAGTCGAGAGCCGCTAAACATTCAACCATGAGAACCTCGCCAATATCACGAGCGATAATAATTGGAAGAATATGCTCTCGATAGTCGCGGAAAGCGCTACTGATGTTTCGCGAGGCCCGGATAAAGGCCCAAAGGCTGACTATATCAGGAACATGTTCTAGGATTAGAGCTCCGACTTCGATTGGGATTTTTTCCATATTGCCGTATAACGAGTCTTGAGGGGAAGACTTGAAGAGCGCGAGTGGTTATAAAAAGTTTGACGTCAAACCAACTGTTGGAGCAGAAGCTCAGCCACACTCTCTCATTTTGGTCATCGCATGTACTTATGATCTAGACTTTAGAAGATTGAGATAATTCAAGCTATTGGATCAGGTAGTTTGAACAGCCTACTTCATTATCGGTTTTGTGGATGCCGGGGTTGTCTGCTAGTCGCTTAAAACCCTTCCCCCACCTAAATTTGAATTCCTTGTTATCTTTACACTATTTTTTTTTCACGTTATAGCATCCAAGGATTTTAATCTTCATCCCCAACCTAGTTCTATATTAGAATGGAAGCTACAATATGTATCAAAGAACTCTTTAATAAATACGCAAGCCTAGTATATCCCTAGACCAATTCCTTACTTCCCGTAATGCTTCCTGAATACTTTCAATTGTAACATAATTCTCCCATGGCCCTGGTCTTCCGCCTACCCCAGGCTCAATCCTGTATGCAGCTTGAACTATTATCATGTTCTCATCGATAGTTGATTTTATGGGCTTTCATTTTATCGACAATGCCACTGGGTCGAAAACCACCCACCTCTTTGCTGTATTCTTTAGTATTATTCCACTTAACATTAGTTTTCCTCCAGAGTAGATACATTCACAAAACAGTATCTTCCATTCAGTTACTGAAATGCCTTAGGCACCAACCAACCAACCAACTAACCAAGCCACGCAAACTCACCAAAAAAGCAAACAAAGACGTAACCCATGATAACCCTGATTCACAAATCCCATTAAGTGAATCACCTCTCCTAGAGTATATAAGAAAGTCCCACAACTTCTCGAACCCAAGGAACTCAAGGAACACAAGAACCCATCCCAAAACATCAAACCAAATCAAACCATCAAGAATCAAGCAAGCAAACAATCAAATCACTTCGCTTCGCATCGCGAAATCCTGTCACAAACCCCCTTAAACACAAACCAAAAGAGACACAAGCACAAACAAAGAGAGAAACAAAGAAATGTGTTTCGGCAAGAAAACCCAACTACAACAGTCCCAAGGTGGGGGTGGTACGAGACCAGCTACTGCTGCTGGAAAGCATAAGGGGTGGGTATTTACCCATTCATCCTTCTCTATATTCTAAGAGGGAAAGGAATGAGAATGTATACTTACCTGAATTTTAGGGGTGGAGTTAAACCAAGACCAAGACATGATCATGGACATGTTTGGGTTGGAGGTGATGGCGCAGGAGACGGCGGAGCGGGAGATGGGGGAGGAGGGGGTGATGGAGGTGGTGGTGGTGGTGGTGGTGGGGGAGGAGATTAAATGGGAATGTGTGTAACGTCTATCCATACGTAACGAGAAACCACCCGTGCCGAGAAATTTTATAGGTACTTCACCTTCAAACTAAAAAAAAGCTGAACAAACATAGGCGACTCGTATATATTTGTACTAGCTATGTTCTATAGTTAATTCTAAACACATTAAGACCCTTTACTAAGAAAAATAATAATACAAGCTTTTCTCAGCTTAATTTATAGCAGGCCTTCGCTTGAAATCTATAATACAGTTCCTTTCTTAAACCTCTACCCTAGTACTTCTCTCACTTCTACTTTCTATATAGGATGTCACCTAATTTATATATATCAAATACTATGCCTGAAATTATTTGCAAGCCTTGTAGTAGCTATACTATAAATATTTATCTAAACTCGCTACGCAGATTAGTACTTTTGCTAAGGTAGCGAACCGTTTTTAGAATAGCGTGCTGAAAGCTACACCTCTAAATATCTAGGTAAATTCGAGATTAGAAAACTGACACGTGACTCTGATTTACAGTCGCTTGTAAAATCAACTTCGTGTCGCTTCGCTTCGAAGTTCTGAACACTGACTATCTCGCCATTTTTAGCTGACTGTAAATGGTTGCTGCATGATATGTAATGTGTGTCGCGTGACTTATGACGTGGACGAAGTTTTTCACCTAACCGATATCCCTAGTCCGTGCCCAGCCCTAGTCAAAACCCCACCAAAAATCCACTGATTTTGCTCCACACCACGACACTCAAAAATGGCTAGAGCAGACAATTCTCATCGCATTAGCCAGGCGGT